>JAUZNJ010024916.1:0-16801 GCA_034780135.1 Jordanella pulchra | reverse complement strand
AGAACTTATTGGAAACTCAAGACAGCCATGACATTATGTTTTTACAAGTGTATGTAAACTTTTGACCACAACTGTATTTACATTCACACAGCAGCTTCCTGATGCAGATTGCACTACAGATATGTTGATGCAAACATGCCAGTAAAGATCAGCAGATCCAAACATCACATCTGGATTTTGTGTTTGTTTTCATTTAGTACCATTTACTTATGCCGCTGATTAGAGATCAGAAGAATTTCTTTCCTTTCAGGTTCAGTATAGAAAAACAAGGCAAAGTTAGATAGAAGACCTGCAGATCAAGTGTGTGCCGTCTGCTCCACTTTTTCAATTTGTTATTTTTAGTCATTAGTGTAACCTGTCATGAGCTGGTGGGATGATCTAAAATATTGAATCCAACGGGTCTGCCTCAATTAGCCAGTTTCAGGAACACAAATTTGTCAGAGTAAATTCTGCAGCTGTCTGCTGCTCTGCTTCACAGCTTAGTCATTTATTGAATGCAGCTAGCGCAACTGTCATAAAAAAGCATAACAAAAAAAACAAAGGGAGAAGAAACACTAACAAACTTGTAAATTTAAGATAGAAATGTAAAATAAAAGTAAAAAATATCTGCTTATATTTGAGCCTTTTCACCCCTAAACTGGACCCATGAACTCATTTACCCCAGTCTTTGTTTCTGCAGACACCTGGTATAATATAAATACTAAAAATATAGAGGAAAAAACATCTCAAACATCTTTTTGCACCAGCTTTAGGTTCATGTTTTTGGCACAAAAAGTTTAAAGAGTTGAATTAACCTAAATGATCAAAGAAATGACAAAAAAAGAAAAAAAAATCCCCCTTTATATTTAAAAGATAATACCTAATTATATTTCGAAGTTCTCGTTAACTCAATGAAAGCTAATGTAGAGTTGTTCTGTTGTTATGTTCTGTTTCATTTTCCACTAAATCAAAGATATAAACAGTTGTTTCATAAACAGCTAAAAGATTCTCACAATTAAAGTTACCTGCTGTTTTCCAGTTTATAAAGGTAGGGGTTGACCCAGCTCAAAAACAACAAACAGGAAAACACTGAATTAGGATTTTAAAGGAGAAATTAAAGTCTATTAGAAAGAATGATATAATATCTTATTTGGTCTGTTATAAGAACGTCAGTGAAACAGAAACACCAGCAAGCCTTTTTGTTAAAGCCTTGTCTCGTATTAATACATGATTTTTGGACATAAAGCTGATGGTGTCTGAAAGGTTCAATGTTCCACCTGGTCACAACATGTCAGTTCAACACCGCTGGATCCTTTAAGCCATAAGGAACATGGCACATGAATGAAAACCAGGGAAAAAGTTCTGCTTTAGGGTCACACAGAAGAAGAGATGTTCAAATTATGACTCAAACAAAAACAAGATAAAAGAACAGATAAGTTTTTCTCCACTTTGTGTTTCCATTTTTAAAGGAGTGAAATTACAGACATAGTGATGAATGCTCTTCTTCAACAGCCTCTTCTATTATCCATTAATTACCCAACAAGCCGAGCGTGAAATTGCCCCAGCAATCAGCTCTGTGAGGCTTCTTTACTTTCAAACCGACCTGTTTATAGTTCAGATTTTAAGCTAATAGGCTAGAAATAATTTGGGGAAAACAATTCAGCTTTTAAATGCTTTGTGTGGGGTCTTAGTCTGTGATGATCAAACACCTGCTTCCTGCTGTTGATTTGTTCCAGGCTTCTTCCTGCCGCACTGCAGCTGGTTCATGCTGCATTTGCTCAAATCCTCCCTTATTGAGAGCAATTATTTTGGGTAATTACTGAAAATCAATCCGTAACTGCATCCAACATCTATCAGGCATATTCATGCTTTTATTTTGGATAATGTCTTAGCAATCGTGGACAAACCTTTTCACTCCTTAGAGTTTCCCACATGCAGACCTGGGATATTTTCTAACAGCAATATATATAAGTGGAAAAACAATTTCCAGATGATTAGCATACAAACAACACTTTGTAATTTTACCACTTCATAGTAGAGAGCTAGCTTTTTAAAGGCCCTAATCTATCCTAGCTGTGGTTTGCTCAAATTTCTTGCACATTGTAACAAAGCAAATAGCAATTATAAAGTGAAGCATATGTAAGCAGGTCACAATGCCACACAGATAGTCCAACGCCGTACTGGATTAAATCTGAAGACACTGAGAAAACCTAATAGAAGCAGAAATATTTTATGCATTTATTATGTGAAATTAAAAAAGAAATAAGATAATAAAAAAAGGGGAAAAGATTATCAATTATTTCAGAATTTAAATTCGCAGATGATTAAGAAAAACACTTACAGGTAATTGTTTTTGGGAAAATCCTTGTTACTACAATTTTTGTAAAATAATGTGATTTATATAAAATGCAGGTAAGCAAAGCATTTTTTGTCATTTATAATTATTTTTTTTAAGGTAACTAGAGAATCTAAGAACTTTAAGCCAGTACTAAAGAACTTTTGGTTTCGATCAATTTTAGCTCCCCCCAGTAGATAAAACCTGTAATGTTTTGCCTGAAGGAAGACCCCATTTCCCATGAGGACCAGTGTGGTAAAGACCATAGCATGGTAAAATCCTGATCTCCCAGTCGCCTGCAGTTGGACTGAACTACATTTCTGCTTCCAGTGGCATTGTGAAAGATGAATAGCAATGAGGTAATACATCTATCTGTGACAAAACAATGTCATACATCATTTTCATACACATCTTTATAACAAATGGGGAAAGGGGGAAGTGACTCATGTCGTAAAGTAGTCTTCACATTTGTAGTTGTTTTGTGTGGCAGGGTTACCCTAGGCAACCCTCCTCGAAGTTGTTTAGTGTCGGTGAAAGTGATACAAACCCCCTGGGTCCAAGACAGAGGTGTCATTCAATTAGTTCTAAGGATAATGACAAAAAGTTATGAAAATAATTTATGAAAGCTGAAAAGTTACTTTGTTTTGGTTTAAATACTGAATATAGAAAAAGAGTTTAAGAGCTATTATTGCAATATTGAAAATATTATAGATTATAAAGTTTGATATATTGTTCAGTGATTAGTCTTGTTTCTAGACATAGCTGTGGTTTTCAGCTTTAATTAGAACTAACATGTGCTCTGGTATGTTCTCTCTTTTATGCTTTTAACATAAAAACCAGCGCGTCTGTTTAACTTTTTCTTTCCTACACAGCACCACCTATGGAGCAAGTTTATGGTTACTTTCTCTAAAATAGAAAGTATTTCTGGATCAATGTGTCCATCTTCCTCTTCTGTGTTTCCTTCTGTCTTCTTTAACCACCTGGTCGGATTTGACATACGGCCGTTCACACTGAGCCTGGTTCTGTCTGATCTTCATGTTAAAAGGGAATTGTTCCTCTTTATTCTCCCTGCATGTTTACTCGGTTTGAAGGTTTGCTGCAGAGTCAATGTCATCATGTGCTGCTACATGCTCATCCAGGTAGAGCAAATCCTGCAAAATCAATCAGCCTGGTTTTTTTTAGATAAAAACAAAACTTCTAACATGAACTGAGTTTCAATCGAGTTTGAACTTTGAATAAAATGCTGCTGTGACATCAAAAAAGAGCAAACTTTATCCAATTGGATGTGATCATGTTGGGAGCTCTTGGACAACTCACTTTTAAAGGGTAGAACAATAATCCTGTTTTTCTTTTCCAATAACGCTTGTAATCATGAGAAGATAATTAGTTTTAGATGGACTTTTATTTTTACAGATTAATGTATCAGTCAAGTGATCTCAAACTTTACGTAGATCAGATCCTTCTAACTACTTAACAGTTCTGTCAGCAATAAGAGTTTGACCATTTCATTAGTAGTCCAATTATTTACCACACCCATATGCAGAGCCCAGGTTTATATGAGTGGGAAGCTGGAATTCAGACCACCTTAGATGAAGAAATTCCACTTTTTTATCTTATTATTTAGTTTTTCAAAAGTGCTTTGCAAGACAGACAAACAAATAGTGAAACCGTGTCAGACATCTTTTAATTAGGAATGCCTAAAGCCAGGAGGCTGTAAACTGCAAAGTGAAAGAGAAATAAATGACTTGAAATGACTTGAAAAAATAAAACTCTACTTGCATTAAAGCCCTCAAAAAGGTGAATCTGTAATACTTTCATAAATTACTGGAAAATCATCCTGAGGTCCAGATCAGTCTTAATGTACAACTTATGTAAGGGTACAGGGAGATCCTGACAGTTTTCTCCTCTTCTATAGTGCTACATTTCCTTTGATTTTGACAATTTCCCCCAAATAGTTGGTCTTTTTAAAGTGATTCACCATTTCTGCCCAGGGGCTTTTCTGAGCATCATTGATTCTTTTTTTTGAAAACAAGGTCATTATATTTTCTGCCACACAGTCCCCTTTTTTCATTCCATGTGTTTGAAGAAGAGGACACATTTCACCATCAAACAGCCACCACACTACTTTATATCTGTCTGAGAGATGTAATAACAGCAAGTATTTATTTATCCACAGGGATCCTCTGGGAGGAAAATTGCCATCTTATATCTCATCTTTGCTGCTCTGGCCCATATTTCACCTGCGACAGGGGAAGACTGATGGTTCAGGAAGTCCATACCAGGAATAAATTATGCATCAGTGCATTTTATCGGAGCGAGCACACATTTTTTATAGCAAAAGAGGCTAAAAATGACACCTTCAGCTTGCTTTAACTCTGTATACCTTCTAAGTCGATTCTGTTCCTATTTCTTATTTTTTTTGCTGATAGGTTTTGTTTTACTAAAATGAAGAAATGAACTTTTAATCAAGTTTTAAACATACTTTTCATAATGCCCACAGTTCTGAATTAGAAATTGTGTTTTGATTTTTCTGATATAATATCCTACTCTTCAAAAAGATTGATGGAGCAATAAGTAACAATGAATCGTGGAGTTTTTAATAGAAAAATAATGCAAAAACTAATAGCACCGCCTTTTAAAGAGTGTTTTGCATCTTGCCAAGTCAAGAAAGAGGAGTCCATTCAGCGGCTTTTAAGTCGTCCAAATACTTTTGAAGGATGTTGAGGTTTCTTGTGTATTAGCCTACTCTCCATGGCTTCTTTTTTGCAGGCTTCTGCTCTTTGCCAACATAAGATAACAAATGCTGCACTCTGTTTTGGCAAATCTGGGAACTCTTATATGATTGGCTCAGAAGGTAAACTTGGTCTATACACTGCTGAAGAACTTCTACATTTTAGCTCTAAGTTTTAAAGGAGAAAAACTTGACTAAGACGTTAATGGAGAGAGCCAATTATCACCAACTTTCTGGGTCACAAATGAGAATCAGTTTGGTTAATTTTAAAGTAAATGTTCTACGTGATTTCATTTATAAAAGATCCTCCATTCAAGTCAAGTTTTTTCACATTTTAGCACTGTAACACAATGCACAGTGCTGTTTTCATCATAATACACACCACCTCTGAAAATTTTTGCGAAATCTGTGTATAACATTTTTTTAGCCGTTTTGAAAACAGATAGAAAAACAAACAGACAAACTAACGCAGATGAAAATATAACCTCTTTGGCAGAGGTCAAAGGCTAATAGATTTTAAAAAAAAAGGGGTGAACCGATTGTAGGTTTCTAGACGATCACAAATTCCCGATGTTTAAAAAGCCAATTGTCAGTTGTTATAAGGTAACAAACCCCTAAATATTCCAATCTTATCTTACTGAAAGGCATTAATCAGTACCAATGAAAGAATAAAAACTTCTGAAATTACTGCTCTTAAATCTAAATAAAAGTTTAGAGCATTGATATTCCAACCTGTGCAGAGGTAGATAAGCTCATAAGGTGCAGATAAGCTAAATTTATTCCTTTTCTTCATACATTTAATATTTCATAATTGTTTTAATCACCTAAATTAATATTTGCTTTTAAATATAGATTTAGTTTTTAAGTAAATCTAGCCATCTTTAAAGAATTAACTGAATTCATTTCCTATCTTGTGATGCGATTCCTGTATATTTACTGCAGCTTATGGCAAAAATAGAACTGAAATACCAAATCTTGAACTCGGCATCATTACATTTATACTCAGAGGCAGAACAAACACAGAACACATCTTAGATAACAAATAAACAACCCTTACAGTTTGCTGCACCTATATTTGAAAAAATCAGGGTCTATACATACTGACCCAGTTTTAGCATTGAAGCATCAGCTTTGGTAAATTTTCCCTCGCCTTTTCAGAGGCAGATGGGGGAACATGTTGGAAGCAGGACTCTAGATGCTGTCCTGATGTACACTTGTTAAGATGATGCACACTTGTGTTATTCAGTGATTCGTTAACTGAAGATCAATCTGTTCACAAAAAGCAACATAAGGAGGAAATCATGCCACAGAATCCACTCAAATCCACTTAACATAGAAGCAAGTAGTTAGTTTGCTGCGTTATGCGAATGTTTAACTCTGGCAGTGGCTGAAGGTGAGGAAATCCCACAGAGACGGCGCTTCTAAGGAAAACCCACTTTAAATACTGTGATAAAACATGCATTTGATCATATTCTTTATTTGTTTGATGCATATTTCCCCCCTTTTTTAAGACATATGTCCAAGCATCATTAATTTTCAGTTCAGGCCACATTTAATACTACATCTCTCAATACTGAATTTGATTTATGATTCAATTTATATAGATATTAATATGAAATATTGTTTAGTAAAACAGTTTCTCATATTCTGCAATGTCTAGACTGAAATTGTATTTGAATTTAATTGACTTTTGAGTGACTGCTGGACACTATGAGTTTGTACATGTTATAATGATTACTGTTGCTTAGAAACAGCTGAGGAGCGGCTGCTGGAGTCCTGGTAAACTAATGAATGTCAGATTTATTTCAGTAGATTCTCAGCTTCTAAAATTATCATACGCAAAATATGATTTTTTAAAAATGACCTCTGACAGTACTGGGAAACGGAACTGCTTTAATCACACGATAGACTTTGGCTGGTGACGTTTTAACCGTGAATTCACTTCATCCTTCATTCAAACTCTCCTGCAATCTTTGGAAGGTATCTTAATCTAACTGGGCTCCAGACCAACTGAAAGTCTTTCAGATTTTTGGGACTACGTTTTAGAAGAAACACTTGTTTCCAGGTAGATTCAAATTTAACTGTAGTCCAGTGCAAATTTCAAGATGAGTGGAAATAGATAAAAGCTTTGGAAGACTTGTTATTCATTCATTTTTTTATAATGCAGAGTTTGATAAAATTTTTTACTTGAAACTGGCAGAATCCAGACAACAGTCTGCCCAACTGTCTAATGAATATTTTCATTTTATTTGGACATATTCACACAAGATGTTTAATTCATCCTTATTCCTGTTAAAATGTTATTGATCAGTAATCCTAATATCAGCCACAAAACTACGACTTCTGATTGGAGACCTTGAGGGAGTGAATATAACTTGTGGATAACTTTGTTTTATTCGAAACAACCAGAGCTGATCATAAATAAATTGTATAAATTAAAAAATATGAGCAGTTATGTATTTACTTCTCATTTCTCCAATTTTTGTTTGATATAAGCTGCTACTACTAATAACCTTAAAAAGAACAAAATCAAAGGATTTAGTTTAGTACATTTGACATGGAAACATGTTTTAAGAAATTTTCCTTAAAGATTTGTCTTAAATAAATATTTGCAAAATTAGTAGAACTAAATTTTAACTTTATCACTGTACAGAAAAAAAAATAGTTGTCAACCATTATACAGCAATAAACCTGCAACTTATAGCATGTCTGATGTGTTGATGTATCATGGCTGAAGGGCAACAAAGCCAGAGCAGCATCTCTTCCTCTCTGTCCTGGGCTGACAGCTGTCTGGGGATAATTAAACTTGGAACCAAAATCAGCTTGAGGGACACAGAAAGAAGGCTGCACCAGCCAATACAGTCTCTAAAGTCAATGGCTTTTTAAAGAGGGAACTATGCATTCATAGCCTGGGGAGAAGAAGAATACGAAAAAACGGCTGTGAAAACCCCTGATACACAGTTGGCTTAATAATTACTGAGAGCATCAACAAGTCTTTAATCATTAGTGACCTGATCTGATCCCTGATCAGATCTACTATATTAAAACCCAAACTAATTATCTCTGCAACCGGCTGCAGAGATAATGGTTTTAAGTTTATTAATGTCCTATGTTTTGGACAAATATCAGGTACTGAATAAGTAAAAAGGCAACCAAGTAAAATAAGACGAAACAAAATAAGTGTAAAAAAGAAAAAAAAAAATCTGAAGATCTTTTCTTCCTAAACATTTTATAAGATTAGAGAAAGAGCCTGAGCCTTTGGAGGCAAAATCTAAAGAAATGAAAGATGAGTCTAAACTTTTGGAGCAAAGTACCTTTTCGCCTGATAAATGGCATCATTCCTCACATACTGCTCACAGGTCAAAGACGGGACATTGAATTCTTACTTCAGCTGAGGCACAATGATGTACAGCTCTACAGAGAGTTTTAGGGTTGAAGCAAACAGGATAAATGTATGAGTAGTTGACCAGGACTTGTTCACAAGTCTCTGGGGGACACCAGCTCGATCTAATATATGAACAATACAAAGGTGTGAGGGGAAAAAGCTTTCGGGCTGCAAGTGGAGGTTGACAGCCTCTGAGGCGATGACCTTGGATTTAAGGGTTTCCCAGAGCGTGAATCATAAACAGGTGTCACAACAGCTGTAACACAAAGGTTCCTGGCTCCAGAGTGTCAGAGGGAAGTGGGAGGTGCAGAGAGATGGATGAACCGAGGGGTACCAGGTTGGTCTGTGACCACAGTGACAACAAACACGGAGCAGGAGTGTTCATTCCTCCATGTTAAGGTTGCTTTGTAAAAAAAAAAAAATAAAAACCTTAACATGCCTAACCTTATGAGCTCGGATAGTTTGTAAAAGTTCAAGTTATCCAGTCTAAGATTTGTTACACAACATTTTATAACGTTTAAAGACAAAGTACATTTAAAAAAAGAATAAATACTGAATGACTGAGCTTTCTGTGATCCAGAAAAAAAGAAATACATAAAAGACACTAAGAAGCAGTTTTACAAAGGTCTGGTCTCTTTGTCAGCTCTTCCTTTTCAAAAAACAATAAAAAAATCCTCTTACATTTCAGGAACAAAGAAAAACAGCATTAAAATGTCTCTTTAGATGTTGCATTTGGCTGCTTGTTGAACATCAAATGTGAGGGTTCGCAGAGTCCACTTTCATAACCACCTTACATGTCTATGGTTCTGCTTTTTATTCCAGTGTGGAAATAATCCACTTGAAATAAAGCATTTGTCTTTTCTGGGTTTGATTCCTGGCCCACATGGAGTTCACATGTTCTTCCCATGCATCAGTGGGTTCTAATTGTGTACTCTGGCTTCCTCCTACAGTCCAAAACCACGACTGTTAGGTTAATTGGCATCTCTAAATTGTACTTTGGTGTGATTGTGTGCATGTTGCATGTCTCTGTGTTGCCCTGCGACAGACTAGTGATCTGTCCAGGGTCCACCCCGCCTCTTGCCCATAGACTGCCAGAGACAGGAATGGGCCAAACCCCGACCCTGATAGAATAAGCAGAAGAAGACGGATGGGATGCATTGAAAATGAACTATATGCTAATTAATTTCACGAACTCTTAAAATAAGTCACATTTTCTTGGCTTATTTTTTCCAAGTTGTAATGATCAACTGTCATTAAAGCCAATATTTAGTCTTTATCAATTGTACCACTTGTTAAGCCTGACTACGGCAAAAGTTGGTAAAAGGCTGTCAGAAAAGGTTAGACTGTGGAGCCTGTGTGTGAATAAAACACCATTAGACAAAGTAATTGCCAGTTATTGTTTTCAAACTTATATTTTTTGCATATATTTAGGAAGGTATTCAAAATAATATTCCTATTTTTATACAAGTAAAAACAAACACAACAGAAAGACATCAATATCATAAAATAAAATAAACCCCGATAACACCCAAGAGTTTCTTTTCTTATTCAAATATGTACTTTTCTCTGCACGGTGAATAATGGTCTGTCAAGCAATAATCTTTTTTTTTTTTTTAGTCCATGATCCAGGCAATAGATCCGGAAAAAACAACAAGTAAAAAGTTTGGCTCAATTAAATCCTACAGCAGAGTTGCGGTTATCCAGTAGCTCACCATCCTGGGTTAAAAAAGGGGGTGGGAAAAAACACCTGACCAAAACAACCACCAAATGAAATCAGAGCAGTCATGTTTGTTTTTTCTCCAGCCTTCTGCTTCCGGTTGACGGATTGATGTCATACTCAATGCATTTCATTGGTCTGAAAAATTTCTGCATTGAGTTGAACGCATCTGCTGGCTTCTGGCAAGATGTATTTTTGGGAGGTTGTGAACTCACAAATCTCCAAACAATTTGTTTCCTTGCAAGGTAAAAAAAAAAATACTAGGAATAAGCATTAAAAGCTATTTTTTGACACAAGTTATTGTTTGAACCTTTCTACACAAAATTGTCAGTACAGTTACAACTTTAGACAAACATACAGTATGTACCATTACATACCCAACTGCTACTTTTTACTTCATCTACTGCTTTCTGTTTATTGAAAGCATCCCATACTATTGCAATCAGGGTCTAGAGTAAGAGACACAGTTGCCTCATGTTAAGTAATAGTGCATAATCGTAAAGAGTTAAAGAAACTTTGGTAAATTCAGTGAGGAAAGTTTTGATTTCTTCATTTTGTTAAGAACTCACCTAACAATGGTTGATGCTAAACTGGACTCCCTTATGAGAATTTTTTACCAGGTTTTCCAAACTAATAGAAGTCTGACCGCTGTCAGCAGGAGGAAAGAACTGACTCATTCATCTTTTCAATGCTGCGTCTCTGGTGTAAAATGAATAAACATTACACTCACTCAGCTCTGCAATGCTGCCCACACGAGTGGCCAGCAGTGATTGTTCGAGCGTGCGTAGCTCAGCTTGGGTGTATCCATGACCTTCGCTGCCTCTCCCGGAGCGCTGCTGGTCTCGGTGCAGGTTCAAACTATCTGGCAGGCTCAGCACACCTGGAAGAAACATAGAGACGGAGGCCATGGGTTATCAAGAAGCTGAAGTATCACCACATAAGCAGGGGTATGCAAACTGCAGAGAATCAGCAGGAATGCAAGTCAACACTTTTAGCTTAGTGTGGAAAAACAGACCTGGGAATTAGGAGATCCGCATTTATTTTCTCTACAAGCTGCATTTAGGGGTAAACATTTATTATACTGAATAAACATAAAGTGTGGAGTTAAAAGCATGGAGTGCATCTCATTTTTGGGTGGTTAAAAGCACCACAGCAGAGAGAAATTTTCTTTCTTTATTCTTCCCAGCAAAAATCTAAATTGTATTTGAAATAAATTCCCTCTGAGGTTGAATGTGAGCTTGTGTTGCTGTTTGCTTTCTCCTAAGCCTTGTTTTCACTTAAATACCTGAAGTCTAACTGAGCAAACCAGGCTCTGAGGTGGGCTTTTTATTTATATGGCATAAACTCAAAAGGTGACCTTGGTGGGTCTTTTCATAACAACTTGTTGTGATCCCAGATGTATTCTGTTTTTTTTCTTTGTTGCAGCAGATTATGTCTGTGGACAAGAATTAATCCATTTAGGGAACCATTATTGCAGCCAGGCCTTGTTTAGCTGCAGAGAATGGCTTGTGACAGATTGGATATTGAGTTTTTTTTTTGCTACAGGAGAATGGAAAGCAACACCACACTAAGGGCTAATCCTAATGACTCAGTGCAGGGGGATAAGCTGTTTCTCAACAAACAGTAATTAAAACATGGGGCAACTTGGTCTATTTGTCCATATTTGATACCAGAACAAAAAAAAACAAATCCTCATACAGTCAGACAGAAAGCAGCAAGCCTGGGAGCTGGAGTTTTCCTTGAATCCGAAGCATAATTTCCAGCCTCAAATTCCTCCGAAAATATTTTCTTCCCACAGGGTCCAGCCCAAGAATTCCAGTATTCCCTGATCAGAGTCCCACTCCTTCTTCCCACAGCCTTTCTGGGTAGGTTGACTTTACATAGAGCGTCCAATAAGTCCTTCTACAGCAGCTATTTGGGTGTGCCTGAAAATAAGTTCCTTGAGAGAAATCTGTGAAAGGAACAAAAAGTCTCCGGCGTATGTCCACATTCCAAAGAATAGATGTATTTCAAAAAGACGCCATCTAAGGAGTATTTGAATTACTACACTATATCCTATCAACAGCAAAAAACAAGTTATTTGACATTATTAAAGATGTTTTAACTGATTTTTTAAAAGGATAAAGAAGTGCTAAGAATTTACAATCATGTAATTTAATCAACAACACATATATCAGAACTCAGATCTAACTTAACTCAGATCTAATTAGAAGAAAAACAATTAGCTTTAGAAAAGTTTAGAAAACTTGACTTTTTAAAATATCAGATGTCTCACATCTTTGGGCCTAAAGTAAGACGTGTAAAAAGCCAGAACTTTACAATAACGTTTTAAAGGGATTTTTAAACAAAAATGTACATACTGATGCTGCTGAATCCTATTAAAGCGCTTTCTTTAAAAAAAAAAAAACAAGTATAAATAAAACCATAAAGCCAATATGTGATGGTAGCTATGCATTTTAATTGCAGTGCAAAAAAAGGCCATTAGCTAAATTTTTAAGGACATTTATTTCCATTTCTCTGCCTCTTATTTCTTGGTTTATACAGAGCTGTGTTGGCTAACAACTAAGCAACACTTTAAACACTAAAATTAAACATCCCAAAGAGCTCTGTGCAAGCAATTACACAATAGGAGTATCAGACCATTGCAAATCTATGAAGACCCGGCCGTCTCTCTAAACTTTCAGCTCAGACAAGGAGAAGACTGATCAGAGATGCAGCCAAGAAGCCCACGATCCCCCTGGATGAACTGCAGAGATCTATAGCTAAGGTTGGAGACTCTGTCCATAGGACAACGATCAGCTGCACAGATCTGGCCTTTATGGAAGAGTAGCAAGAAGAAAGCTATTTCTTAAAGATATCCAAAAGAAGTCAAGCCACCTGGGAGACATACTAAACATGTGGAAGGAGATGCTCTAGTGAGATGAAACCAAAACTTTTCGGCAACAATGCAAAATGTGTTTGGTGTAAAAGCAACACAGATCATGCCCCTGGACACACTATCACAACTGTTAAATATGGTGGTGGGAGCAGCATGGTTTGGGCCTGCTTTTCTTCAGCAGGGAAGATGGATAGAGCCAAATAAAGGAACATTCTGGAAGAAACCTGATGGAGTCTGCAAAAGCCCTGAGACTGGGATGGAGATTCATCTTTCAACAAGACAATGATCCAAAACATAAAGCAGAATCTACAATGGAATAGTTCAAAAATAAACAAATCCAGGTTTTAGAATGGCCTAGTCAAAGTCTATAGCTGAATCCAATCAGAAATCTGTGTCAAAAACTAAAAACTGCTGCTCACAAACACTCTCCGCCCAACCTCACTGAGATCCAACTCTTTTGCAAGAAAGAACGGGCAAAAATTTCAGTCTTGATGTGCAAAACTGATAGAGACAAACCCCAAGCGATGTGCAGCTGTAATCGAAGCAAAAGATAGCCGTATAAAGCATTAACTCATAGGGGCTGAATAATTTTGCACACCCAATTTTGCAGTTTTTTATTTTTCAAAAAAGTTCTATATATCTAATTTTGTTCCACTTTAAGAATGTGTGCCATTTGTTGTTGGTTCTTCACAAAAAAAATACAACTTTACATCTTTATGTTTGAAGCCTGAAATGTGGCAAAAGGTCAAAAGGTTTGAGGGGACCGATACTTTCACAAGGCACTGTATGTATTCATGGCTTGTTTTTGTGGCAAACAATGATGATTATTGAAATGTAAAGGGATGTAAACCTTATTGGTGGTGTGACAAACACCTCATATAGAAATCAATGGTATGAGGCCTTTGTTTTTTAGTCTATTAACAGAGATGAACATGAGGGAGTTCAGCTCTACTGTTAAACTAAGAAATAAAACATACTGAGCACGTCTTACTGTGGTCTGTTATATCAAGAGGAAGAAGGTTGAAGTTAAGGTTCTGACTTTAAAGCACCACAAGATAAACAGAAAATCCGTTATCCATCCACCTTTATCTCAATGCAACAGAGAAATCTCTTAATGTCCACAGGTTTCCAAAATCATTTAAAAATCACATTCATGTCATCCCCTCCTAGAGTTCTTCAACTATGCGGATTGAACTCTGAACTGTTTCTTTCCGATGTTTCCCGTAATCACGCCCTCAGATCATCATTGCCATCAAGATTTGATCTATTTCTACTTATTTTTGCTCTACCTCTTCAAACAACTAAGGTTTTAAAGTACCCACGGGGCGCAGGAGAGATGTTTGTTGAATTATTCAGACAGATCAAGACATATAAACAAGTCCACAGCTATCTCTTTCCCCACCTCCCACTTCCTCTTACATGTTATCTCTCACTAACATTTGGCTATACAGGATATAAAAAAAAGGTAGGAATATTTGATCCTTGGTGATGTTTGTGTAATAAACATCAGAGGTGAGAAAAAAAGCCAGCCTAGCTCATTGGAGATGAAGAAAAATGGAGGGAGGTGTATGGAAATGGGAAGGTTGACGAGACTGACATCAGAAAATGACAAAGAAAATAAGAATGAGTTTTATAACCGAATATATTCAGTGTTTGACCTTTGAGGGAACAGGATGAGCTCATCGAAATGTTTACATCTACTTGAGAAATTGTCTAATCCTATATAAACACGGAGACTTGTTCTTTTTTATTTGGGAAGCTGCTGTCGGGTAAATGAAAATAGAGAATGGGTCATTGGGACAAGACCCCTTCGGAGCTCCACGAGGCGTAAAGGAATCCCTGTCGTGATTTCAACAGGAACACTGCCGCTCATGCAAGTCATCATAAATAATGTAGAGGATATTGAGCTGTGCAACAATACACACCACGGCTTTCTGTGTGGAAATAAACCACTGGAGAAGGAGTCCCAGCTGTATTTCTCATGTAAAATAAATAAACAAAGCATAAATCAAAACTGGTAAAACTGTCTTCAAGTTATGAACATACTATGCCTTACGGTGCTGCTTGAAGCTTTAAGATTCTGCAAAGTTAATAAACCTCCTTAGACATTTTTTAAAGCATAAGTGCACATTTTTTTTAAGAACAAAATATCTTTTATCCTGGCATAGTCTTTTCACACTTTCCTCTCTGTGAGATGGAGTTATATAGAATAGTGCACTGATTGTCTGATCACATTTAAAATACCACCTACATTAATGTCGTGCCCCACAACTCTGGAAAGATGGAAACTGAATACTTAAATGACCTAATTTAACCTTGCTGCAGCTGTAAGTTATGAGAAGGTTTAATGAGTTAGAAGCTAAACTACAATTAGAAGTACAAACCAAAAACAAACACCATGTTATTTAACTAAATGAGAGAATAAGATGTTACCCAGGAAACTTTGACCACATCTATCCTGCTAGAACATATTAGTGGTTAGAGCTAGAAATACAGTTGTGTTACATAACGTGGACTGTTTAAAAAAAACTGTTAAGTTAGGCAAGACATACGTGAGTTTAATAAATAACCTCAACAAAATAAGTTGATCCTGAAAATGTTAGCCAAGTGTCATTCAAACTCGGGTTGACCTGCTAACAATCGGCGTTTGATTCTCTTCCCACTGGCAAAAAAACGGAGTCTGACCCCCACTGGCTAGCTTCGTAGCCTCTGTGAAGCGGCTACGTGTTTGGTGATACCATGCTGCTGGGTTATCATTGATGATGTCACCAGTGGAACAAAAATATGGAAAGTAAACAATGGAGAGCAACATGTAAGGAAGCCAGGAATTAGTGCTTTATTATTTTGCTCTTTTATCTGTTTGAAATTCTCTCACCAGGGCTGCAGCATTTTTATCAAATGTAAACCAAGTTGTTTCGGCTTGTTAGCTCAGACGCGACTGGCGCGGTGTGTTGACGTCCATACGTTGTGCAATGGTAAGTTGTAAATTAGAGGGTTGACCTGGCTTTGCTGTTCTCACTGTAAGCTGATCGTAACTTATTAGGTTCCTTGCCGAGTTGTTTGACCTGGTTTGAAACGCGACAGTGAGCCATTCCCCCTTCCACTAAAAGCCGATTGTTCCCCGGATTAAATAGGTTTTTCAGCCAGTGGGAAAAGGGTATAACGCTCTTAGTACTTAGAGATAACCTTTAGTTTTAGCATATTTATAATAAACCTTCCCTGAATGCAAATGGGATCACACTAGTCAACAGTTACAAAATCAGTAGCAGTATCAGATATTTAATAAATGAATGTCTGTATACTGCAGTCTTTAGTTTTCATCCTCATCCTTTTATTTTTCTTCTCTATCCTTGTCAGCACAATTATAGAGATAATCTTACTCAGCAGTTTTTGGTTGTTCATCAGATAAGCATGAAAGTCTTTGCAATGAGTGAGTTTGAAAAGACATTGTACTCATGGAATTCCCTCCAGTGACTTAACAAAAACTAGTTTCTCTCCTTGATCTGCTGGCTTTCCATCAGTGAGAAAACATTTTAAACCTGAGTTCTCCAATTCCGGGCCCTTAGAGCTAAATTTTAGGTACATCCCTTTTTTAGAAAGCCTGTATATACAGTGGGGAGAACAAGTATTTGATACACTGTTGATTTTCCAGGTTTTCCACTTGCAAAGCATGTAGAAGACTGTAATTTTTATCATAGATACTCTTCAACTGTGAGTGATAGAATCTAAAACAAAAATCCAGAAAAATACAATGTATGATTTTTAAATAATTAATT
>JAUZNJ010024894.1:0-16802 GCA_034780135.1 Jordanella pulchra | reverse complement strand
ATATATACTTCAATTTAAGAAAATTGAGTACTATACACATCCTTGTGTCCTAAATGGACTAAAAGAAAGCCTGTGCTAGCAGTCATCAATGTGCTTTACTAGTAAAAAAAGCCTGACAGTCATCAGTGTAAAGCATGAAATAAAGAAAAATTCCTGTGGTGAGGAGCTTTTTTAACCACAAAAAATAGCAATGGATAAATAAATACATTTTTGTGAGTATGTATAGATGCGCTCTAATTTCTTTCTCAAACCTCGCCCGCTGTTCACAAGGATCCAAAAACAGATTGGTAAATGTAACCAAACAATTGGTTGTTTTTCCAATAATCTATTCTTAGATTGTAAACTTTGATGCTAGAAAGCGGGGGGCATCCCATTGGGCCTGTTAGTTATTAACTAAACAATAACAGATGAATTATAACCTAATAACAAAATATATCTCTAGAAAATTACCTCTTGAATACATTTGCACTCCAAACTATGATCATTTTTCTGTGTTATAAGATGCATGATAAACCACCTAGAGCAGGGCTGTCAGACTGAATGGGACTGAAAGGGACGTCTGGCTGTTGGTTTTCTTTCCACACAAGCAGTAGCAACCAGACTGCATTCATCTCATCAAGTGAGTCTAGTCTTAACCTGATGACTTGATGGGATGAATGGAGTCTGGCGCTACTACTGCTTGATTGGAAAGAAAACCAGCAGCCACAGGAACGAGTTTGACACCCCTGACCTAGGGGGCAAATTAACACAGGATAGAAACAAAACAAAATTGTTTGCTTTCATTTTTAAAGTTAAAGTCAGCAGCCCACTAAGCTTTTTTTAATGCAAAGATGGAGGTAGAAGTTGATTGAAGGGTGGGAGGATAACAGGACTGACTGTTACTCTGACGGTACTTTCACAATATAACTTGCAACACTTTAAATTGCCCCTCCAATTTATGGATAAGATCTCACCAATATGAACCCATCCCAGATCAGAGCACCTACCCTTTACACGGTTACCACCGCTGGTCTCGGTACGGTTTATTTGCAGCCTTCACTGCATGACCTTGTTCAAAGTGTTGTAAAACTCTCCGTATAAGAGCAAATCAGGACAAGTGAAGATGTGAATTTTATCACTTACAAATCTTTGGACCACTTCCTGGAAATGACCAGCAGTGTGAATGCTCCTTGACATTGTCCTTAAAAGTGGCAAGCCAAAACGCTCACTCAAAAAAAAAAAGGACAAAACAAAAATCACAGCAGAGACGTTTAAATTCTGGTAGTTCAATCTGAGAGCGACAAGAGGAGATAAGGACAAAAAATAATGACTCAAGCAGTGTTTAGAAAGATTTACATGTGATTCAGAAAATTAATATTTTTTTAATACTATAAATAAAAAATTGCTTTTTTTTTTTTTTTTTTTTTATAGATGTCTGTGTTTTTGAGCATAGAAATAAAAATCTAAGAAAAGTTCAAAGTGAATACATTCTGATTGCAAAACTCTCAAAAACTTTCCTTCAGGTAACCACTCAAACATAAAACATGATCTGATTGTAAGTGCATCATGTTCAAAAGTTGAGAGCAGCTGATTCAGGTATTATTCCTCCAGGTTACTTGCAATCAATCTGCTATGTACATGTTCATGCTCTGAATTTGAGCTCGAAAAATGCAGCAGATTTCAAGCACAATTTCAAATATTCCAAAGTACATCTGCCTCTTTAATCTAATTCACTCCCCTTATTAAGATTTTAAGAAAAGACATAGTTATAGCAAGTTAACATATTTTCTAGAGTTCTATAATCATCTTAGATGTATTTTGTTAAAAGACAGTTATATTCATGAGTATTTAAATATTCTCAAGAAAACAATATCCCTTTACTATTATTTGTAACAAGCATGAGAGTAAAATGTGCAGTCTAGTACATGTATCCCAATTAAAAAGAACATACCAAAATCATATCTACACGAAAGCAGCTTGGATAAAACATAAAACAGACAGACAACCATTCTTGACACACAAAGGGACAAAAAATATCCATACAGGCCAAAATGTAACATAATCTGGTAAATACCTCTTAAAAGTTCAACCTTGACCACAGACCAATGCTTTAAGCCATCAGCAGGCATCTGGTATATTTCTGTCAGGGTATCTGATTGCTCTTCATGGCAGGATTTGCTGCAACCAATTAGCGACTAGTTGTGGTTTTTAAGTAGCTTAAAGAAGAGCAGCTGGGACAAAGAATATAGAGGAAATAATGTTAACAAAGGATGACATAAAAAATGCCCTGAAGAGTTTTTTAGGTGGCTTTTTTAAAAGCTGTTTCAATTTAGCCCTAGAAGGATCGCTCACCGTCCTCCCTTACGTCCAGCACAGAGCCTGGCCTATCACTGCCACCCCCAGTGTTGGTGCTCTCTGCTTGGGTAGATTTACCAGGAAGTACCGCCGAATCTGACCATCATCCAGAAGCTGGTTTGGATAAACCAAATTGATTGCCTTTTTCAGTGCTTCCAGGACTTTTCCAAAATTAATGGTCTCCCCAAGCTGATTCAAAAGTTGCGCATAGAAAACAATTGAATAGCAGTCTGTTATGTTATCTTTCACCTATGCTTTTATTGTGAAATGACGACAATAAGACCTTGACAGGGAATAATGTGGGGTTACCAAAGGTAACAGCAGGTCCAAACTGAAGGATCTGGGAGGTTGATGAATTATTAAGAATTAAACAATCATTCCACCCACTAAAACCATGCCCACTTTTATATTCAATACTGACACAGGAAAGCCATATTATATTATTCAATCTGAAACAGCTTAGCACTAATGTCTGCTCAGATGGTGACGTCATCGGCAAAAATTAGAAATAATTAGGCAATATCTTCAAAACTAAATCGACACAAAGATAATATTACTTCATCTGCACAAATCAAGTAGAACTGAATGAGTAGATAATTTGTATTCAGTTTTGAGCATAATGGGGGGATGGTTGACCTCTGGATGACCTTAAAAATAATCTGCAATAACTCTTAAAAAAAAGCACACATGATCTTTGTTTTCCTCTTTTTTTACAAATGATTTTTTTAACTGCACAAACCTGTACCAACAAAAGACTAACCATTCATTCGGTCTGCAGGTAACAAGCAAAACACAGGTGAACTAAACCTACAAATTACTGGAAGCTCAGACTGAGGGAGACATTTTTAAAGAGTAAACAGTGAAAGACACAAGGGAGAACCTATTGAAAAATATAGAAACTGAATCTAGAAACACTAGAAAATAAGCAAGAGAAATAGACCAGAAAATGACTGTTAATAGGTAAACATAAGCGATAACTAACATACAAAAGTAAATAAATCAAAATAACCGCTTCTCCTTCAATAGTTCCTCTAGCTTTAATAGATCATGTGAGAAATCCTTTAAGACTGTTGGAAAATCATTTCAGCTCATGAAGGTCATTGAGAAAGTGTAAAGCAGTAATCAAAACATACGTAGCAGGGCTAATTTGAATCATATAAAATATGAAATGTGTTTTGAGTTATTGCACATTTGCTTATACTTCACAGTTTTGATATCTTCACTAGGTACACATGATGTAGACAGACAAAAACAGGAAAAGCCAATGAATGACAAAAACGTTCAACTGGTATTTTACTGTATGTCAGATGTAAAGTTGTTTTCTTCTCTCTAAAACAAACTAATCAAACAAGTGAACATTACTATCATCTCATTCTCTTATTAAAATAATCTCCAGACTGGTTGATTCCCCAAACTTTTGTTTAAATGAACAGTAAGCAAGTTGTCATGCAAACCAACCCAAACTAAAAGAAATGGATCACCTGATCAGAAAGTGACAGTCTGAATATGAAAGAACACTATGGCTTAAAAAACTCTGCAAACATTTCAAGGGTAGGACATTGGTTTAAAAAAAGTCCCCAGATAGGTCCCAGGTGCAGCAGAGAGCCATTTATAATGAAGCATTTTTTCTTTGTCAATATAAAGACAACATTAGCCAAGCCGAGGAGAACCTACCAGCCACGTTGGCCACATCTGCCGTGCTGACGTTCTGGGAGTTGCGGTTCACTTTGAAGGTCACGGCTGGTCCCACCACCCTGTGAGACACACAAATACGCATTTGAAAAGGTTTACAAAAGGCACACTTAGAGTCCATTTCCATCTGTGGCTTTGCATTGTTTTTTTCAAAGGGAAACTGAGCTGTGCTCATTAAGGCTCAGCCATACATAGCTCTCAGAAGGAAAAAAAGCATTAACCTGTGGCAATCCTTTAGGCTCCTGCAATCCCCATCACCACTGAGAGATAACCTCTTGAATCTAAATGCAATGTGTCTGCCAGCATTTAAGCACACGAAGAAATAAAGATAAGGACGGTGAGAAAGTAGGGGTTTTGGGCATCAACAGGAGGAAGGGAATGTATCACAGGAAGCAGTTATTTTTCAGACATTTAGATTCTGAATGAGCACAATGTGACTATAACATGCATTACCGTGATAGATGTAAATGCATTGATGTCAAAAGCCCCCCCCCCACCCCCCCGACCCATATTCTTTTGAGCATCTATCATCAATAATCCACCTTGAGTCGAAACAAAGAAAAAAACTGGGTGGTCAGAGCCGAAGAGGGGTCTCCCAATGTGATTAACCTCATGTTTTTTTTCTGCTGTAATTCAGATTAAAAGCCCAGCAGGAAAGAACATTAGAGAACCCCCCCACCACCACCACCACCACCACCACCACCTCCACCACCTCCACCACGTACAGGATGCACTGTGCATCACAATAGGAAGGTACCTCTACTGTGGAATAGTGTTATAAAACACAGTGACATCAATATGAAGCTAGTCCTGTACTAACGCTGCTGGAAAAGAAAATGCTCTAAATGTGTTGCTTTACAGTGATGGATATAAATTGTTTTCAGTGTGGGGGATGAGTGCATTTTTCAGCCAGTAGGGTTAGCCTCTTCTGTTGTAACAATTTAAGTTAATGGATCAGCAAAATAATTAAGAGTCAGGTGCAAAATAAAAAGACAATTATTCGCCTTACCAGAATCCCAACCCATAGTGCAAGTCGCTCATTCCTATTGCTGTGATTTACTATGTTTTTTTGGGATAACACGTTCTTAATCCAAGTCATATTGTGACATTAGGGACTATGGCATCAAGGACTTCAACCTACTCAGAGATGGTAGTAAAAATCAAAAGGATGAAGAAAAAATGTACTTAGCATGATGTGAAATGTTTTATTTCATAAAACTTTGAGTTTTTTTAGTAGTAGTTGTTGAGAAGCTTTACTACCATCAATAATGTTGGGAATCTCCAGGAGCACATCTTTCTACATTGGGTTTACCATTTTCTTGTTAAAGTCTGCAGACGACTTGAGCAAGAGATTTTTCAGACATTTCATTCAACAACTATATTTTGATCTAACAATAGGTGTTTAATTGACCAGTCCTATGTATTCCCACTGGTTTGAAAATTTTAGACACTGTAAGTTTTTAAAATACTATGGATAGATATAATTACATCTAAAAAAATAAATGTACAAAAAATACATTCTTCTGAATTCTTTTTAGTTTTAAAACAGAAAAGGAAAAGAGTCAGTACAGTGCAGTAAATCACTGGGAGACATTTTTGTGTAAATTTGTGTTTCTTCCAAGTTGCCAAATGATTATATTACTTTTGATACCATCAGTCAGTTTTTCTGGAAGCAATTTGCATCTCAAGGAAGGATTACATAATTTAAATGCTTGCGTTTACAGATTTTCTTTTACAGAAATGTAGTAGAATTTTGTGTTTGCCCCGCTTTCTTACCAAATCCTTTTTAGAATAAAACATGCAGAGGTTAGTAGCCAGATTGCAAGGCACACTTGGCAGCCAAAGTCAATCTATTGCTTGAGATCCTTTTGGGTCAATAAAATAAAATCCCTGTTAGCAAAACCAATGACTTCATCATAGTCCCTAGGAGGATTTTGCTAAGGCCAGATGAGTATGAAGCCTGCTTTTACCAAGCATTAAATCTTTAGAATGCCACTTTCTGGAATTAATCGTGCAGCCATTAACCTTAACTAAGACTCTAAAATTGACAAGAGTGATCTAAGTAGTTAAATTACCTGCTCTTGATATGGTTTATTTAACATTGGAATTCGGTCAAAGTGTGACCAAAGTATCAAACTCCAATGTAATGCAATGAATGTAACAGCAGCACAATAAAATAGAAGAAGAAAGAAAAACAAATGAAAGCTTGAATCTGAAGACAAAATAAACGTTCAAATGTCCACCCGAATACAGCAAATCATTGTTAAGGACTCTTATGCCAAAGTGGAAGTGTGCCAGAGCTGGTCATGACAAATCAGTATTTGGCTAACTTCTCAGTCTCCGGTCTGACCCCCCTCTGGTAAAGCTGCGTGGCCTCTGTCCACACACCGATGCGTGTTGGTTAGAGTTGATGATGTCACCAGTGCAATAGAAATCAGGAAAGTAAACAACAGCAACGTGAAAAGAGGCCAGGGGGTAGAAAGCAGGCTTTATTATTAGCCCTTTTATCCGTCCCAATCTGCACTCAATGGTATCACGTATATTGGCCCACTGAGAGAAAAAAGGGACTGCAAGTTTGAATTTTCCCACCTTGACTGTTCCTTGGACAGATGCCTTGTCTGGACCAGCAGTGTCAATTCTTCCTAAGTGGGTCTCTGTAATGGAACTGATTTGGTCAATCAAATAAGACTCATATAAGCAAAGCGAGTTGAGCACTCTAAGCTTTCCCAGATTTCAAACTACTAAATGTGTCCTGGATAGAACTGCATATGGTAGTAACATCAGGCCCTTTTTTAGGAGACCACCTCAGCTCTGCTGGGGCCCATTTTTACCACATTTTCAGCCCCTTTGGATCCCATGGTTTTTCATACTCAAAAAAACTTTGGGACCATACAATTTAATAAGAAACTCAAAATATAACAATTTTATTTCAACAGTCCATCTTCCTGTGTTAACTGTTGACCAAAATGCTAACTTTAGATTTTCATTTTTTTAAGGTTTAGACCAGAACTCAAGCCATTCAGTTATTTAAATAATAATACTCACTGTGCAGTTTTTAATTAGCAATATTTTGGCCTGAGGCCAAAGAAAATCTTGGTCGCTTTCACCAGTTGCAGCAAATATGTTAGAGTCTTCAAAATTTAAAGTACACTATATTTATTAGAAACAATGTAACTAAAGAACCCCCAGGGCTATTTATTGAAAGATATTTTGAAATACTCAATTTCTTTGCTACACTCAAAATTTTACTGTTCTAATCTTCCCCCCCCCCAAAAAAAAAAAAACTTTAGTCCCCATATAAACAAGACTGAAGAGGAAAAAAAAATGACACAAAAACACCCGATTTCAGCTGCTCAGTCTCTTGGAACACAACAGCTTATTTTCTTTGACCATTTTTTCCTCTTCTGTGTGCGGAGGTTGATATATTTGCCACATCCATGAAGTGATTCATCAGCCAGCCCAGGCAAAGACTCAGAGTGCGGTGAAGAGGGGGGGAAAAATCACTCTCGGCGAGATTATCACATGTCCATCTGTCGGCCCTTGCTACCAAGGGCAGCTGCGGCACAAAGGTACATCGACTTTAAACCTTATAAATAACCTCAAGGGGAAATAGATCTTACTGAAGATTATTTCTACACCTTATATTGCACAGATTTATCATTTAAGGGGAAAAATACTTGACTATCACAAGTCTAAAGTATGTATTAATCAGTGAAAAAACGTGTCCCAAAAAGCTAAATCATGTGTAGTGTCTTCCAGTCAGCTGAGGAAATTAGCACTCATGAGGTTTATTTGAAATTTAACTTTTTTCTTATTTAATGAAAAAGGAAATGCATTTGATAGCTTGATTGACACCTGGATCAAACCCAGTCATGTTATGAAATCACAACCTCCCTCTTTGCTTGGATGAATGATAACATCTTTCCATTCCCAATCCTGTTTTTATTTTTGTCATGAAACCTGAAGCATGAAGCAGAAAAATAAACCTTTCACGACTGTAAACAGATTCAACACAGTGGAACAAACAAGCTGAAATTATAGAGGTTGCTTGATTAAATTCTTAACATTTCTAATTGGGAAACACACCTAAAATGAAGTAGAAATAATACAGTAGTAAATCACCAACCTTTCTAAATTAAAAAGAAAGGTTAAACTCCTCAACAGTTTCAATGTAATGTATTGGGGCAGTACAGTTTTTTTAAGAGTTGAAACAGCTGCCAAGATTTCCAAAAGTTACAAGAGAGACTAAGGACCTAAAAAAAGCTCCCTTAGAGTTGAGCGTACTGTAGGTGTCCAGTCAGTGACAGGAACTCCACATAGACAGTCTGGAGACATATGAGGTTTAATATTCTGTGTGAACTGATTTTCTACATTTCTTACAGCTTAGTGTCAAATATAAATTAGTTGATGAAAAAAATCAGCTCAATAGTTGTCAAAGAGTATGTGCTGAGGCAAAACTGCTAGAAATTTTAATTTCCTACAAGAAAATTCTTTAAAGCGTTTCCCTTCACAACCACGTTAGTACAACTAATTAATCTAGCAGAGGTACAGTAAAATCATCCAAGAGTAGATCGTACCTTTGCCTAATGAAAGCTAGGATGGTTTCACATTCTCAGCAACTAGAACCAAATAATGCATGAACTCATCTTATTGCATATGGAGATGACCTCCTGAATGAAGAATTAACATTTACCAAAAAAAAATAGAAAGAAGACATTTGTTTCAGCACAGTTTACAGATACGCTTCGAGCCGTTTTTAGTAATAAATATGAGCTTTTGATTTTTTATATCTAGTTTTTCAGTGCAATTAGAGTCCCTTTGTATTACCAAGTTTGGAGACCTATTTGTACACAGAAAAATGTGAATAGTCTGATTATTGTGCTTGGAAAGGGTTAGATACGGTTGGATGAATCTTTCATATTCCATGTCGAGTCCTCACTTGTTATCTATCCGCCAACTGTACAGTCTCTCAGAAGGGGACCAATGGGACCCTTTTGATCTCTTTTTAGGTTTTGGCTGATGGGCATGGGAATACTATATTGCAAGGAGATATGCAGAGATTTTAAAAAGTTATGGTTGCATAAAAAACATCATCTTACATTGAACAGTGTAAAATGTTTAAAATCATTTAATGGGATCCCAGAGTGACTATAGATGTGGAGAATGTATGGAGCATTGGGTAATAAAGTGTAGCCACTTCCCCATTTGTTCCCCAAAACAGCCTGCAAAAAAGTTCATTTTCCTCCAGATATTTATTATCAAAAGCATTTCTGTTCATTAGGAATAGGTATAGCTTGTATGATCCTAGTTAAGATAATTATTTTTAAAAATACCACAGGTGGAATGCTATGTTTATAAAGCAGCCAATTGCAAAATAGCTGCTGGTGTAGAGAGGTTTTTTTATCTAATATCTCATGGCAGTTTCATTTAAGAGTTGCACCTTATGATGTATTTATCATACCTGACATTTGTTCAACTACCATGTAACATGTGCAACACTGTTTAGTATAGCTTGCTCAAAATTATTTGTGAGGAAAGTTATTTTGCTTTTCAGTAGGAGGAGACATCTTTAGTTGGGATTGAAACAATATCGAGGGAACTGATGAACACATTGTACAGAGCCCACAGCCTTGTCCTCATCAGCCTTCATCATTTTCACATCCATCCAGACGAGGCCCACTCTCTCCTCCTTGTGGCGGCTCTTCGATATGACCCCTCAACTCAGACAGACATTACATCACCTCAGCACCGATGTTTGGAAAAATACTACAAAAAAATTAAATAAATCAAGCCTTTGGTCTACACTCAGTGATGTTATGCAACAGCTAGCACCATTCGACAGCCAGCTACAATCAAAGGCTCTAAGAATCCGCCCACACCAGCTCCCCCCTCGCCCGCTGCAATGCCCTCCACCACTACCAGGCCATGGCTGCAGCTAAAAACATTTCCAGGGCTGCTTCGCCGGAGAGTGCTCAACGTCAGTGTTATCTAATCAGTATTGAATTGTTCCAAATGAAATGTGAGGGTGTGAGTCACTCTCCAGGTTTTGTTGTGTGTCCTGGCACAATGTGTAGGCTCACTTTTATGATTCATGTCTTTCTAGTTTGGATGTTTTTTAGCTGCAGGCTTGCTGAACCGCCGCCGCTCTCTGGCTGAAGCCTCAAGAGGGAACAGTTAGAAAAAGTGGAAGTTTAGCCGTCTTTGTCAGCAGCTGGGGGTGCGCAGGTCACCAAACTACTTTGTTCAGAGACACTTTTGTTGCTGTAATATGGTAATCTGGGGGATCTGACTAAGGCTGAGAGCTGGGCAGCCTGGTAAATGGATGTAGGCAAGCCGAATGATTGAGGTGAGTGAAACAAAAGGGAGCCATGTCCTGCAATGACTTGATCGTTTTTAAACACTTATTTTTGTCCATTAAATAAAGAATATAAGAATATTATAAAGCTCTATTCCCTTTCCATATGTTTGTGAAATACAGTTTCTAGCATATGTTTTTTAAAATTCAATCACATTACAACTATTTTATTGTTTTCATGAATTAAAACAGCTCTTTTAACTTAAACTTCATAGAACCACATTTTCATATCTATAACTTTTTTTTGCCTTTTTTTTTTTTTTCAAAATAACCAACACTTGGACAGACAGGATGAAGATCAGCTGTACTGCTACAGATTCTCTGTCAGATTTTGGTCTTGACTCGAGGGTATTTTAGCACACATGCTTTCATCTAAACCACTGGATTGCAGCTGTTCTTGTATTTTTAACGTTTTTGTCTTGCTCCCCACAGCTTGTAGCTGACACCACCTCGCTTCCCCATTTTCAATGTGTTCGCTTTCCACAATAAATAAAATGGCCAATTTTGGTCACATTTTTTCTCATAAATGCCATTTACTCAACCTGCCTTATGGCAAACTGAAAACACTTTATACCAGGGACCAGCAACCTTGTTAAGGCTTAGAACTACTGCATGGGTGCTGAGTCATAGGAAGGGCTACCTATACTGACCTATGAACTGGAGGGGTCAGCGTTGTTTTTTTATTTCTAATTTTCTTTTAGAGCCTATCATTCTGAAATCTCTGTAAATGGTTAAATTCTCTAAATGATTAATATGATAACATGCTCTATTAACGATTATATAGAAAGAGCAACAGAAAAATAAGATTTAACACTTAGTAGACTGGTGAGTTGCTCTATTTTCAGAAGACGCTTAGGGCCCCTGGTGCCCACAGGCACTGCGTTGGGGACCCCTGCTCTACACCCAATCTTTCCATTTCAGATGATGTATTAAACAATGCTCTGCAAGACGTTTAAAGAAATACATTGTAAGCTTTTTCATAAAAATATCTTTAAAAAAAAGTACTTTCTTTATTACTTTATTATTAAAACATGGCTTGATGAACAAATAGACACCTTGGTAGTTCAGCACCAAAGCATCTATAAGCCTGTAGCCTATTTTCCTTAATTTACTTTGGGTCGGAAGTTCCCGCGCTGTTCGGCAGGTGTGGCATCAAGCGTGTCTGACCTAGCAAACAATCGATGCCTTGTATTTAAGATGGATTTTGAAGACTTTAATTACGAACGCGAGCTATGAGGACAAGCAGAAAGGTGCTGCAGTTCTGTGTTTTGGCCACAGGTGGAAGAATTAATAGAAAACTCTCTTAATGCGTATATTACCTCTTTGAGCTTGGGACACTGTTTAATAAATTTACACCTGCTTTAAATATCTTGAAAACTTCCTCCTTAAACCATGTGCTCTATTCCTTTGTCTTCATGATGCTGCTCATTATCTAATGCTCTTGAACAAATAAATCCACCTTTCATAGAACAGCTGCATTTATACTAAAATTAAAATACATATTAGGTGACTTCTAAAGATGATCAATTGAATTTGATATGATTTAAGGGTTAAAGAAACATTTGAACTTGTTACATTTTGTTAAATAAGAACAGCTGTGCACTACATTGTTTTGGTCATATAAGATTGAAATATGTGATAAAATATGGAGAAAGTTGAAAGGGTATGAATTCATAACCCTGAAGCTGGTAAATGAGATTTGTTTAAAAGTAGGGAGGGAAAAGCCACAGGTAGTCGAGGTAAATCGGCATCAGCTTCAGACTTTTGTCTCTGGGTTTAATCACTCTCCTGAAGGTGACTGTTGTTGCTACAGGGGCAAGGAGCCAGGCAGCCTTGAAAAATACATTTGCTGCCGCTGACAAATTGTCAAGGCGGCTCCCCCTGCTGGGCTTTTACTGCGCTCGCAACAAAAGAGACCCCCGGCTTACCACCTCTCTTTCTGCATCTATATCTCCCTGGCATTTCTCTCGCTTTCTCTACCTCAAATCCATCACCCTCCTCCCAATGTGTGGCTCCCTCTTTTCATTCCCGGGATAGCAGAGCAAAGACAAAAGGTGCATTAGAACAGGAGAACAGTGCGGGCCACCCAGGGACTCAATACAGCAGCCGAACGGCGCGGCAAGGTGCTGGGCGGACAACAGCGGGGGTGGAAAGAGTGTGTAGTGTGGTGGTGAGGCTGTGTGTGAATCGCACTACAACAAGCCATCCAATCCCCTACCTGCCTGCACACACAGACGCATGAATACATTGTTCTGTCTCACTTCATCTCTGAGACAGAGTCTTAAAGCTTTAGTTTAGGCCTTCTTAATACCCTTCCAAGAAAAAAGTTATTAAACAATATTGCAGTGATCTGCTCCTGCAGAGAAATGTTACCTTTTAGCGTCCAAAAGAAAAGCTGACAACTTAGGCCTGCTGAAACAAGCTGTGCTGACAAGATAACAGAAAAACTGCAAAATGATTTATTCAGCTTAGATGGCTATAATGAAATATTTGTAACTGCCTGGAAGGGAAAGTTGTGCACAAAATTAGAAAGCTTGATATATAAAAAAAGAGTCAGAATAAAGAAGGCAACAAGTTCATTTTGTTTTTTTTTTTCCTTTAAATATGGCTTTGAAGAGACTAAATTCATTGTTCCTCCCTAGAATCATTATGTCAGCTCTGCATTGTGCTCCAGAATGGAGCAATTAAAGTAAAGAATATACATCATGCTGTCATTCTTTCACTTAAAAATCAGCCTTAAGTGTTCGAACAAGCTTACAATTAGGGTTCTGAAATGTGAATACATGCAGGCTTTGACATAAACTGTAGAAGACACTTTGTGACATAATAAGAAAAAAATACATCTTTTAGATGTATCATGGACATTTAAATAGACTTCAGGGACTAGAATAAGAGAAGATCTTGTTGTTGCACATGTTCAAATCTTGTTTGTTTTTTGTTTTTTTGTTTTGTTTCCAGAAGTTACAGAACAGCCAGAGAATAACAGGTTGGAACAATCTTATATATGGTTGGTCCAAACAGCTGGGCTAAAATCATTGAATGAAAAGTAACCAGGAGAAATATGAAAAAAAAAGACATTAGAGAACTGAACTGACAAATAAATATGTGAGATTTATATATTAGTCGTAGCCTTTTAAAACAACTAAAGCTTTTTTGTTTTTGTTTTTTTACATTTGAAAAGCCTGGTTATTAAAAGAATAATAGAGAACTTTTGGTTTCACCCAACCTTTTTCATTGTTAGAACATTTTAACTTGTTAGTAGTAATTTTTCTGTATTAGAAAAAAAAGAAAAAGTCTTCATCTGTGTCTTTTCTGGCTCTTCTTAAATTCCCAGTCATCAGGTAACGGCAACCACAAAGCTGGACTTTTTCAAGAGTCTTTGTCAGTATGGCGGCTTGCATGAGATCAGGGGTGCCAAACTAATTATCATGTCATTAAAGACGCAGATTGCAGCTCTATAAATGAATGTGAATGAAATGATTCAAAATTTTATTTACAAAGAGCACAGTGCTCTGGTATCCTAACTTTCTCCTATTTATTTTGCAGCTTTAACTACTTTTTACACTTTAAACAAATGTAACTCTATGACATGATATGTCTTATAGGCTCCTGAGGGCCAGATAAGTTGCTGTGGAAGTCCAGAATTGGCCTTGAGTTTCACATATGTGCACTAGAGCACTTGGAATGCTGTTGTTTTCAAGAGCGTGGAGGCCCCCCTAAAGACGACTGGAAAGGTGTTGAAACATTTTCAGAAAAACTGTGAAAATCTGGCTGCCACACTTCCGCCTGTTTTCTGGTCTCCCTCTGAATCAACTAACTGTGCTGACAGGGCAAATGAGTATCATTCTTGAATTGCCATGCAATGGCCCCTAAGCCACACTTTAAACACCCTTGCTTTATATTAAAAAAGAAACAGCTGTGATAATAAAAAGGCTTTAGTCTAATCAGGACCACTCAGAGCACATCCGAGACAAACTGATGCTCACAGTAACGAAGTGTAAAAATTCTTTCTCAAAAGTAGCTTAAACTAAAATTGATAGAAGAAACTCCAGATCCATCAGGCCAAGTGAACTGATAAAAAAAACTTCACAAACTTTCACCTGGAACCTCCTCTTGTCTTTGGATCAGGGACTCTAACTTATAGACTTATAATAAAACAACCAACCCAAAGATAAGAGTGAGTTACAGAAATCCATCCTAGAAATTACAAATGCTTCAATAAGCTGCCAAAATATACCTGGTTTAACTTTAACTAGCTGTCTCAAATGGAAAAAAAAGCTTGATTTAACAACAACCCTGATCTGGTTTTCAAGTTTAAGATCAGGATCCATCTTAAATATCAGATTTAGGACAACAGGCTTAACATATGATGCCAGATAACCAGTGTACTTCCAGTCCTGTAACCACTGTACACCTAATAACTGTGTTACCAGCTATGGCTACAAAGCCTGCTTGACAATACTACACTCAGTCCTGAGCATTTTATTTTATTTATTTAGCCTTTATTTAACCAACTTAGTCCCATTGAGATTAAAATCTCTTTTGTAAGAGAGACCTGACCAAGAGGACAGCAGCATGTAAGTTACAACATATAAAACACAATGTAAACATACTGTATAAAATGCATATTAAGCTAAAAACTAATAAAAAACACATTGAGAATAAATTTAAAACAATAACTCTGAAGAAACTCTCACCTAAAACATTGACACACAGACATAATGAACTGCAGGGATTTTAACAAGGATTCTAAATACTTTCAGTGTCACAAGGGCTTGAATGGGAAGTTCAGACTAGTGGGTCTCAAAAACCTAAAACTTTTCTTTCCCGTTTTAGTTCGTACCTTGGGGAGAACAAATTGGAGGATCTCCATAGATCAAAGATGATAACTTCCTTGCTTTCTTGTTAAAAAAAAAACTTGTCAAATATGATGCAATAGCACCTTAAATACTTTTATAGATAGACATACACATATACACATAACATCAACATGGAAGAAGTGAAATGGGTCATTACTATAAGAGATGAACTGTTTTCACCATCCACCAAAAAAGGTCAAACAAGATAGAAAAAAACAAACAATTATTACTTTTCCTAAACAATTGCTGTACTTGAGGAGAAAGAACCTTTTTCAGTATGGTGGATGATCAGTGATGCTGGGGGCCGGGTTTCAGTCCAGAAACCATGTGAACCTTGATAAGATGTGGGTTTCATTGGAACTATTTTGGGAAACAGCTAATTAGAAATACTGTGATCTCAGTCAGGACACGATATAAATCATCATGGGGTGTATTGTAGGCAGAAAGTTTGAACAGGAGAAAATAGTTACATTTTAATTCATTCAGATGAGGGTTTGTTTGTTTAATGTTGAATCATCAGTTTCATGGCAATTATATTTGCAAACAGAAAGAACCGAGCTTTGCCAGAGCAGCTGAATGAAACCTTCTGGAAGTAATCTGGATGATTTTTTACAGAAATGAGACGAGTTAGTGCTTGGTGACTCATCTCAAGCTTTTCTTCACCGGGAAGCCAAATGTTAAATTTTGCCTTAGGTTTACAGGAGCTGTTTTTAAGTCAAAATTAATAAATATATATATTTAAGCTCAAAAAGGGGTTATTCTCTTCTAACATTTTACTTTGTATTTTCATTCACTAAGATGGAACCTGTCTTTACAAATTAATCAGTTTTTATGTTTCATCTCTATAACAAAAAAAGGGACATTTTGCTCTTTTCTATCATATCATCTAAGAATTCAGGGTAAGACTCTGAAATTAATCTGTAATATAAGGAACCTAAAATTATCCAAATATGATTGTTTTTGCAGAAATTTAGTTCAGTTTCTATTATCACTTTGTGTGGTCTGCCATAACAGAAAGTGATGCATATATAAGAAGTTTAACAAAAACAATAGATGACTAAACATTTCTTCCTAATAAAAATGCTATTTTTTATGTGCTTTTATATTTAGTCACTTTTGTCCTTTTTTTAAATAAAAGGTCAAGATTTGATGCATAGGACCTGAAAATCCATTTTCAGATTTCCTCCCTAAGAATCTCAACATCCGTTTTCCTCACATGCAACCTGTATTCAGTTCCATCCATCTTAACAGCATGTTAGCTGTGTCTCCTTCTAGTGTCCAACTGTAAAAAAATGCAAACCGTTGATGAGGATTTTCTTTGTTTCTTTTAAAAGTTCAACAATATTGCCACCTGTCCAGAGAGGTCCGATTTGTGGAGCCCATGAGTTCTGTTTGTGTCATTCTTTACTATCTTTACTATAAGTCCACAAACTGTAGTTAAAAGCCTTCAGCTGATCCAAACTGCTGCAGCCAGAGTTCTGATGGAAATTAAAAAGAGAGATCATGTTTCTCCTATCTTAGCTTCTCTTCATTGGCTTCCTGTTAAATCTAGAATAGAATTT
>JAUZNJ010024883.1:0-16805 GCA_034780135.1 Jordanella pulchra | reverse complement strand
GACGCGTCAATGTGTGACGCTAAGGGGACATTGCCCAGGCGTCAGTATATGACGAGTCGGGAGTGAGAATGCGTTGGCTTTTCTGTAGTGTATAGTATAAAAGCTTTTCAGTAGTGTGTATAAAAGGTAAAAGCTTTTCAGTACTGTATAGGAGAGCTTTTCAGTAGTGTATATACGAGCTTTTCAGTAGTGTGTAGAAAAGGTAAAGCTTTTCAGTAGTGTGTATAAAAGGTAAAAGCTTTTCAGTACTGTATAGGAGAGCTTTTCAGTAGTGTACATACGAGCTTTTCAGTAGTGTGTAGAAAAGGTAAAGCTTTTCAGTAGTGTGTATGAAAGCTTTTCAGTAGTGTGTATGAAAGGTAAAGCTTTTCAGTAGTTTATATAAACACTTCTCATTACTTTGTATAAGAGCTTTTAAGTGGGTTATGTAAATGTTTTAACTAGTATATGTAAGAGTTTTTCCGTTCTTTGTGCAAGGTTTTCAGTATAGTATGTGGAAGACTTTAATCTTATATGTGTATATGGAAATAATTTTTGATTTATGTCCCTGGTGGCACCTCATATTTTATATGAATATTTAGGTCAAGATGTGCAGGTCAAATTCCTCTCATAAAAAGAAAATGTAGGGATATTAGTATTCTTAGAGAAAAAATTATATTTCCTTCAGTGAACCCAAGGTAGGAAAGTTGAGAATTACCTGAGCTAGTAAGAACATATGTATAATGGTTTACAAATAAAACATGATAAAAGGGTGTATATTTATCCAAAAATGATCTTCTTAAATTGAACACAGACTCTCCTAACATTGTTTGTGCAGTAAACAAATGTGTTACTTTCTTGGTCAGTCACTATGATTAACTTTTGTTTCTATATATGTATGCTGTACCACTGCTAATAGGCTGCCTTTAATTTTCAGTGACCAGTCTTGGTTGTGCAGGAAGAAATTGGAAAAAAAACACAGATAAGATGAGTTACAATTGATAAACTTACAGTGACATAATTTTTTTTAATGTTGCAGACCACAGCTTTTAGGAAATACATCAAAGTTTTAGTTGTTGTGCATCTGTTGGTGTAAACTTTACCTCCGAGCAAATGACCCTCAAAACTTTACCTTCAAGCAAATGGCCCCCAAAACAACGCCACCACCCCCAATCCTAAAATATTGATCCAAACACCATCTGTGGTTGTCTAAATGCCCCAAAGGAAGCAGTACAGGCCCTGCTAAGAAACACTGCCCTGCAGCATTACTCTTGGATCTATATGCTGACCAGGGTTCTGTATTGCAGAGACCCACCTGTCAATTCATACTTATTAAGCAAAAGAAAGGTGCCAGGACTAAAGAAATACAAATAAATTGAGATATCCATTATTCAATTCAATTACGCTTTTTTGATCCCTGAAGGAAAATTCAGTAATATATTAGATTTATAAATGAGATATCAACAGATTTAATTGTGCTATTACATGCAAAGTCAAAAATAAAAAAGCTTAAAAAATAACAAAAGCTATCATCAAACTCACTCCATGCATTGAATTTTGAAATAGCTATACTGGTTATATCAGACAGAACTAGTAGGGTGAATACCACAACCTCCTTCAGAGGCAACAGAGGCAAGGTGTTCTGGAGCTCAGGCAGTAGCAGTGGGAAATCAGTGTGAGATCATCAGCGCAGAGGGAATCAGACCTGGAACTAAGGAACCATAGTGGAGATCGGAGGAGCATGCCGCATAAACATAGCACCAGAGAGAAAAGAGAAGACAGTGGCTTACCCCTGCTAGCTCAAGAAGAGGGCGGAGAAGCAGAGCAGTAAATCGGAGAAGCCCACAGGAGAACTGGGAGAGGCTACACCTGACTGGGGCTAGCTATAGATCCTAGCTGCGGAGTATAAAAGGAGCATAGCTGATTGGTAGATAGGATAATTTCACCGAGCAGACAGAGCACTGAAGGTTGGGGATGGGGGCTACGGCTGTCCGGAGCTAGCCTCTAGCCTCAGACACATGAAATTTTCTTTCTTTTAGAACAGACGGACGGACGGATAGATTTTAAAATTTTTGCTTCACAAAATCAAATGGTCATACTGGGTTACTTTGATTACCATAGGAACAACATAAGAGGATTCAGGTTTCTTGAATAGTTGTCATTCTGTCATTTGATGCATAGCCCATTAGCTCCCACAGGAAGTTGTTAAAGGAAAAAGTCCACCCTGGTGGGTCAACAGCAGCTGAAAAGGTTTCCTAAGCCAGGAAGCAATCAAGTGCTGATTATCAACATAATGTCAAGAATAATTGGTGTATTTTTTTTCCTTTTTTAAAAAAAATGTTGAAGTATTTTTGTAATTTGCTGTTGTTATATACTAAAATTAGGAAGGTACTTAGATGTATAGATAGATAGACCTATCTATAGATCTATCTTTGCAAAGTAGTCTTTCATTTAAAAACTGGTCTATTTGTGAATAGGCAATATAGAAAGAGGTCCTTCATTGCCTTGTTGGAAAAGCAAGGTTATGACCTTTTTCGAGTAGATAAATCAGGTCCTGTATGAAATTCGGTTGTTCAACAAGTTTATCTAAGTAAAAGATTTAGATAATGACTTGTCAATATATCACTGCAAAAGGGGAGGATGTTGCAGGGGCAGGTAATGAAGAAAAGTGCTTGGAACATGCTGTTGTTTTTTATGCTTATTTGATGCTTTTTTGCTTCAGCCCTTCTCCAGGCTCATGTGCAGGGACTCGTAATATCAGGGGTTGCTTACATTTACATGGTGACAATTAACTAGTTGGAGTGAATACACAAACTTGCAGATGGCAGGAGGGCTTGCAGAGAAACCCAAAATTCCTGTGACTAGCAGTGTTAAAAATGCAACTTAAATCAGGTAGAAAAACATTTAAAAAGTGAGAGACCCAGAATATCAGTTGATTGTTGTTTTTTTTATCATAATTATGACAAAAAATAAGAAACATTTTTTCTTAGTAGCTCTATACTGCTTGCTTTCGACTCAAGGCTTATTTGGGATGCTTTGGGTGCAGTCGTTTTTATGGTAACAAAAGAGTTGTTTTATCTTTTTTATTATTTTCTATTTCATTTATTCCTTGGCCACAAACCTGTAAATGTCAGCAGACAGTTCTGATAACATGCAACAACACCACTCGGTTAAGTATATCCACATTTAAAATTTGGAAAAATGAAAAAAAAGAAACATAGTCCCAAATGGATACACCTTGAGTCATTATTTTGTGTCTTTCCCACTCTGGACATAAGCTTACAAAATGTTACTTTTTCTCCTTTTCGAATATAACACCAATGCTTGAAAAATCAAATACGATTGAAAAATCAAAATCTTACTTTCTGTTTGTCTTGTCTTCTTTTACAGTAGGTGCTAAACGTAATACATATGTAAAAAGGCTTTAGAAGAACTACATGTGACGAATTCACCATGGCTAAGCAAAACAAAGGTTAGAAGTTCAAATCCTGAGGTGAACAAGTGACTTAGTCACACTACTTATGTGAATCGATCTAGAAAAAAGATAGATCTGTTGATAAGGTTGAAGTTGCCCTGCAGCTACTGGCGCTGCCTGACTGGGTCTTTTCAGTGAGACCCCACACACACCAGCCATTAGGGAAGGGAAATAACAAGAGGTTAGTTAGTTAACTGCAGTCAAAAGGTCAAAGATGATGAAGCCCTCAGTTGTGTATTTGGGTGTGCATGTATGGGTTGTAGAAGAGTTACATTTGCACTTGTGTGTGCTCTGTTTGTGTGTGCAAGTCAGCCATAAAGAAGATCTGTTGTATGATGAAAGAGCCTCTGTTCAGGTGGCCATTGAGGTCAGAAGTTGAAATGCTGTGGAGGGGCTAACAGAGAGGAGTCACTGCATGACTGAATCTGTTTGCAGGTTCTTCTGTCAAAGAACTGATGAATGGATTAAAAGACTTTAAGCCTCAAGGTAATGGACTACAGCTAAGTAAGCTGATGCTATTGTTTTCAGAGAACTGCTAGAGAAATACCAAATGCAGGAGAATAAAATGTCATAATACAAATATTAATAATAATAATAACACAAACAGTAGTCAGAATAGTTTTAGTTATTTGTAATAGAGAATTGGTAGTAGCAGAGGTATGTAGTATAAATATAAATTATAATAGTTATGTTCTTTAAAAAGAACTTTAGGTTTTGAGGTGACACAAAATAAAAGTGTCTTAGAAAATCTACCCACAGAAAAAAACACTATCTTGTCATTTAAATATAAAAAACATGAATTAAGAAAGAGCCTGAAATAAAAATGGGATTAAAACAAATTTATGAAGTAAATAAACACATTTCAAAATAAATAAATAGATAAATCTTGAAAAAAAAATCAAATAATAAAGAATATATGCAGAATAAACATGCCAAGTTTGCTAAATCTCCCTTTTATTTATACTTTTATTTTGGGACATTTGTAAAAAAGTATCATCCAGACAGGTGTTTGGGGCCACCTCTGGAGCTGAATGAGTTACCTTTTACATCTCTGCTTCTTTCTGTATGTCTGCTTCTGTCTCCTTGAACCCCAGTTGGCCTCAGCAGATGGCCGTTCACTCTAAGCCTAGTTCTACTGGAGGTTTCTTGCTGTTGAAAGGGAGTTTTTCATCTCCACTGTTGTTACATGCATAGCTGGTGTGAGGGATGGCTGATCAATCAATGAGTAGCTGCAATCCAATGTTTCCCTTAGATAGAAAACTTTGAACCAGTCTTACTGTGTGACTTCATTGAATTTTCTTTCATTGAATCTTTGTAAAGTCCCTAGAGATGACATGTGTTGTGAATGTCTCTATAAATAAACTGAATCGAAATGAAATTGTACCTATGGGTTCTACTTAATGGTGCTGTCCACTATCTTGTTTGATATTATGAGCTCTTGCAGCACTGGTGCTGCTCACTGTACTGACTTTGCTTTCCTTTCTACCTTTGTGAAAAATAAAAGGCCTACAAAATTTCTCACATGTTCTCCAGCATTATTTTATCAAACTTTATGATAAGTTAGTTCTCTCTTCTTGTTATCCTCTCCCCCTCTCATATCCTCTCTTCTTTCCTGTTCCAAGCTATAATGGGTGGTCACTCTATCTGTTTTATACGTCAGAAACAGATAGGAGGGAGTGACAGAGTTTTTTCTGTTTTTTTCCAAATCGCTCCTGCTCCGTCGGTGGGGGATTCAGCAACACAGAGTCCCAAGTGAAACACACAAACAGAATTGATGTTTTTTTTTATTTATAAATCAAGCACAACCCGAAGAAAGCCATTGGTCCCACCTGATCCAAAACTACTGGGCACCCCAAGGTAGTAGGCCAACTGCCAGCAAGGCCAGTGGGAACTATCCCGTCTCTCCCAGAGGTCAATCTGTGTCTGTCTCAGTCTATACCTATCCTGGAACTTCAGGAAAAAATTTAGATGGTTTGCTCAAGGACACTACAAATGAAAAACACCACTATCTGTGAGATTTAACAAATTCTGATTCACTAGGCCACTTTTCTTTATCAATAAAACACAAGCATGTATTGATTCTACTTTACATATATGATTCTACTATACATACTTTGCAAAATTAAAATAATAGAAAAAATATAATTACTTCACTCTTCCCAACCCCTATGCTCTGTGGCCTAATTCCTTCATTCCTCCATCCCTTATCCTTCTTAAAGCATGTATAGAAATATACAGCATCAAATGAGCAGCAAGGAAAATACAGTCCCACAGACACACTCAAGCACATGCACACATTGCACTGAAATCAGCTTGTGATTTAGACTGGTGTGATTAATAGTGCGGTACGCAGCACTGAACAGATGAACCACAAAACAGCATAAACATTATCATAACATGAAAGACCTTATTACTGTAGTGCACCTCTAACAGACATGCACTCATGTTGCAGGGGGTAGGAGGTGGAGGTGAGGGACAGCTTGATGCTATGAGAAAAGGGAGGGTAGGGTGCAATGAGGGCAGAAGATTGATGACCCTTTGATGGCACATAGTTCAGTCCCCTCCCCCCTTTGTGTCTTCTAGCATTTGGGTGCAAACTAGGTATATGATAATGGCCACATCATATATTATAATGAGACATCATCTGCTTACACCCAGTATTCTAACCAGCTAAATAGGAAGGAGTTTAGAAACTCAGGAAGAGTTGAGAAAGTGATTCCTTGTGAATTAAGACTACACACTCACCAGTTGTTATGAAGCATCAAAACCTTAAAATCACAAAATTATGCTGTGTCAATGTTACAGGTTAAACAAATGTTAAAATGCAAAATAGAAAATGGCAAAAATTATCGAAGCTGCAAAAAAGAAAAAAGAAAGTTCTAAAATTATCTTATAATTTTATGCTATACAAACCAACTTGAATCTATTTGAAAAAGATACCAGGAATTAAATGGAATTTCTGTAACCTTTCAATAAAGAAAGGCACTGTTGAAAATGCATTTTGTGATCATTTAGATTATATCTAACTGATATGAAAAGTTTTATTGATCATTTAAAACCTTTTAGTTTGCTATACAGGTAAAAAAAAAAGATCTGAAATCTGTAAGGGAATACATATAATTTCTACAGCACTGTTAGCTTAACTACTTTTAAATGAGGGAAATTGAAGCCATTTAAAAAACAGAGCTAAAACCCTGCTTTGCCCTAATGTGTACTGGATAACACATGCAAACTGAACCACTGTGGAGTGTATTATAAGAAAACATAATCTGCATTGTAATGAATTTGCTACACAACAAAACATAGCCGTAAATTCAGAAGTAAAACTGTCATTATGTTCCTATAATTGAAAAACATATGTTTGTTGATGTAAAGTAACTAACTTTTGAGCATATTTAGCAAGACTGTACCCTAACCCTTTTTTAGATCTTAACACTGCAATCACCTTTTTATGTATTTCTTTGTGACAGTTCTAAAGGATTCACCTCACTTGTTAGTTTTGCATGTAATCTCATCTTTTTGTGGAGTTTTTTAAACATGTTAAAAACTATGAGTTCAAAAAACTTCTGTATTAATATAAATAAATAAATAATGGGAACACTTTCGAGACCAAATCGCATTTTCATCTAGTCTTCAATGGTGCATGACAACAGATTGCACCAGAACACATAGGCCTTCTGCCTATTGAAAGCCTTGGGATTTTAAGCCCCAGGGCCTGGTAATTAGAAATCTGTGAAATTGTTAATCATGTTATTTTACCCTTAAAGCCCAGCATTTTCAGACTGGGAGAAAATACTACATCTTCAGTCCAGTAGTTAGTAGTAATAAAAACTCACAAGTGACGTTCCTTTTACTTTCAGGGCCAACCAGCTAAAAGTGTCCCCCTCCACTCCACCGACCACCATTTGAGATAGCTGAACAATGAAACTTAGAATTTTTTTATCTTTATTTTCAATCTTTATTTTTCAAAGTAGTTGAGATTATCAACTTTTAACATGTCATCATAGTTTTAAGTTTTAACCATTTACTATGTTACAAATTAAACACTTGAAGAAGTAGTAGTTGCTTCTGTCAGTGAGCCAAAAGGCCACAATGGTGATCACAATGTATTTTGCGACCATTATTGTGTTTGTGTGTGAATGAGTGAATTACTGAATGTAGTGTAAAGTGTGTTGGTCAAATCTCCTGACTTGAAAAAGCGCTATATAAGTAACAGCCATTTATCCTTTAGAAATACTTTTGTGGATAGGCTACTCCTAGATTTTCAATTAATTTCTAAATTTTTTTGGAATTAGATGAAACATGCTTCTCTGAATTGCATTAGTCCCCCTATAGGGGGACTAATGCAAGCTTTTAGCATAAGTTTGTTGCTTGTCCCCATAACAACAGATAGGAATTATCAGTTTTAACCTTCCTTTAATGGAGGGAATACAGTATGTTTTCTTTGTCAGCTATAGTGAGAGAGGACAATAAGCCTATTTCAAGGAAGAGTGTCAGGTAGAGGTGATTGTAACAGCTGCTTCTTATTTGAAAGTCACTTCTTTTAATGCTGCAGAAAACGTGCTGAGATCCACGACCCACCCTGGGAGACCTCCTACACCTACTGTCTTAAAGACAAACTAAGTGACTAATCACTTGAAGTTATTTACAAGTACTGTACAATTTTTTATGCTCACTGACAACTTATCATGAGCAATAATGGTTTGCAACAATTCCACACCAACTAGACAGTGTGGTGTTGCACTGTCAATGGTAATGAACTGCACACTCACCTATAATTTTTCAAAAGATGCGAAAACATACACATACTCAGTTAATAAACAAGGTTCATCTTTCAAAGCACTTGTTTCACGAGGCTCAGCTAAGGGAAATTAAATCAGATTAATTCATTGTCATGCAGTTGCTCACCACTTAAAAATGTTGTGCCAAATTCTATCCACTTGTTACTACTTATAGACATCTTGAAGCTATCATTAACAGAAACAGGCTTTCTAAGAATGTACACCATAAATTTTAGTAAAACAATTCAATAGATATCCCATGTGCTTTTCCATTGGATTAAAACACAATTTATGGCCACAGCTGTTGTGCTTTGCTTGTAAGTCTTAATTGTTTGGGTTGTTGCCAACAAGTGGTGTGAATGTCATGTCAACAGGACTTCTTTACATGTCAATTGCTATTTTTCATACTGTAAATGCTTGCTGTGATGTTAAAAAAAACTAGTTCTCCCTGTTTTTGTTAGGAATTCACAGCTCTGTTATCCATTGTGCAGTATGACATGCTTTGTGTGCATCTTGTAGTTATATTCAAAAAGCACAAGCAGACAAGCACCCACAAACAACAAGAACAGGGTAGATACATCATAAAATTCTGGACATTCAAAGGACAAATCTAGCTATGGATATTGTGATACACATTGTGGGAAAGACAGAAAACCCACAAGGACAAAGTGAGAGCATCCTAATGAATCAAATGTGGAAAAAAATCACTACTACAGTTTGCATGTTGCACCATAACAATAGCCTGTCGGAATAAAGCTTTCTGCTTTTAAAAAAAAAAATCAATAACGTATTCCCCACTTCAAAGTGTCCAACCAATCTTAAAGAAAAGAACAGTCTATAGATGTCAAGTTAAATTCAAAATGTAATTTTAGAAGCAAAATTATTTACTTATTAATGAAGAAAAAGAACTAAATAAATACTGACTCTTTCTATTTGCACTATTATTATTGTTCATTAATGAACACAACTCAGCTATCATTCTCTTCCTTGTAAAGAATGCTGCACTTGTCCCCAGTAAAGCACCCATCAATGTGAGCTCAAGTCCACTGAACTTGTTAAAAAAGATGAGCTGAATAGTGACAGAAAAAAGCAGAATTAAATTATTAAGTAGAGGTGGTCTGAGATAACACCATTGTGAAGTAGAAAATGAAAGACGAAAGCTAAGAATTAAACATATAAACAGATTGTATAATTTACGATATTTTTGTAAAAGGACTTTTATTGTTTTGTTACACTTGTATATGATTTAAAAAATTATTTTCTTTATCAGTCTGAGACAATGTTAACATCACAGCCATCTGAAAGCCAAATTCAGACACTGTTGGGGTCTGCGATTTAGAAATGGTTAACTTTTGTTAAGAACGTTTTTATAATCATCCTTGACTGATTATAGATTTGTATTGGAGGGGTGAAAGAAAAAAAACAAAAGGAAACCAGTATTTAAGCAAGAGGCTGAAAAACATGAGGTCAAAACTTTTCTTAAGCCGGAATGATTTCCACTTATGATTGATTTAATCTATAACAGAGCAAACATCACCCAATTGTGCACAGTGACACCACTTAAGCAAAGTAAAGAAGACAAAGATAAAACAGCATTCATTAGGACCACTCCCCTGCTTGTCTACCTTGTTAAAGGTTTTTTCTCTTGTATGCAAAGAACCCAAGGGCATCCCTGAACGTTTGATGTCTGGGATAAGATGGAAAATGAGATGCTGTTTAACAAAACAGCTTGAAAAGAGCAAGTGCTTTCTGAACATTAGGAAAGACAAACTGCAGTGAGACACATATGTCAGAGACAGAACAAAGAAACAGCTCTCAAGCTAAGAAAAACATGTTTTTGTATTTCAGCTCCACACAATCTAATCTCAATTTAGCTTTAACTACTGTGGCTGGCCTTTGCTATACTATAGCTTTTTGTGTGTTCTATCACGATGACCATAAGATTTTACCTTATTTTACTGGTGACAAACAATATCAGCAAAAAATATAACAGAAATGCCTAAAGTTTTAATAGGAAGAGAACCAGCAACTCGTGTTAAATAGTTACAGAATTAATCTTCAAATTATATAAACACAACATTAAAACTGCTCACCGCTGAAAGCTAGTGAGCATTCATTGGTGAGGTAACTAAACTGTTTGTCCTTCTTATTGGTTCAGTAACAGACGACAGTGAGCTACCAAGGCCTTACACAAAAATGGGATTTCCAAATGATGCGTTGGTTTAATACAGTCTTACAAGAGGAGTAATTCATTTATTCATACTCATACTTCGTGGGAACAGAGATGCATTTCTAAGGTGCTAGATTTTTTATATTTCAATATATTATCAAACCCATGTGCCAAAGCTCAGTCCTCAACACGGCCATCATAGCTTCAAGTCCCGACCTAGTGACCCATGTCCATGTCTTCCCCATCTCTCTAATCCTGTTTCCTGTATGCGTACTTTCAAATACAAAACACAAAAATTACATGCCCTCCCAGCAATTCAGAATGTATTATAAAGAAGACATTTTATATTAGAAAATTTTGTTTTACTAAAGTAAGACAAAAATTCATTTGAAAGTGAATGGAAAATTATATCTGTCACAACTTATTGCCACAAAATGATTAAAGTACCACCTTATCCCTTGGTATTGTCACTGCTGTTTACTTCATACATGTCATAATCTTATCCTGATTTGCTGATTCTTTCAATAATTTAGATCTGCCTAATATAAATGGACAGTTAAATGCAAATTAAACAAATCTGTAGCAGAGTTAGATTTAGAGGTCATTACAATAAATCAGTATGATGGGTTTGAATAAAACAAGAGACAGGTGTCTCTTTCATCAACTAACAAAAGAGTGTAAAACCAGCATGAATAAAAAACTATATTTTAATAAACAAATTATTTGATTTGGTGATGGGGTTTAGGTTTGAAAGATGAGAAGGCCTCTATCCATTTATCCGTATCTATGGTGCTCTCCACAGATTCTTTGTTGGATCCAAGTCAGAAATCTGGCTGGGTCATTCAAAGTGTTATATTGTTGGAATATAACACTTGGAATATTTAGGATGATAAACTTTATTGGTCATTGTGAATGTACTTTAAAATAGAATTAGATCTCTGCATCAAAATTGAATTGTCAGTATATGGGAAGTACAAATGTGGAATGCGAGTGAGTTGCAGACTGTAGTTTACTTAAATAGCCCTCTAAGGAAAAAATGGATTCCTAAATTGATTTGTGACTTTTCAGTGAGAGTCAAAATAGAAAGATCATACAGCTCAGGCCTAGCTTGGAAAGTTCAGTTTAGGCAACTAGACGTGAAATTTTCAAGAAGACATTTCTCTCATCCAAAAGGCTTCTTCAGTTCTAATTGGTGCTGCAGAAAATAGGGATAAATATACTGTAGATGTGACCAAAAAATTAGGGAAGGGGAAGAAAAGAGACAAAAGGTGGCTCAGATCCCTCCAACATTTAAGAGGCATGTGACCGAAATCACTCTGAGGAGGGAGTTAACGACCCATTAGAACCCCCCTAAAGTACATCCACACACCCCAGGTGACCTCCATTGGCCATCGTGTTGGAGATATCAGAGCCAACTTTTGTTTCTTTTCTTCCCCTTCCCTAATTCTTCGGTCACACGTACAGTAGATTTATCTCAGTGCTCTCCAGCATTAGTTAGAACTGATGAAGCCTCTAGGATGAGAAGTTCTAAAAAACTTCATGTCCAGTTGCCAAAACTGAACTTTCCAAGCTTGACCATGACCTTGATGACCAAGAACCTTCACAGATCAACTAAGGCCAAGCATATATGCAACACATCGATGTGTGTTGAAATATGTGTGCAGGGAGCATATTCTAAGCAAGGTAAAAACACTGAGTCCTGTGTGAGTACTCTTAAAGAGTGTATGCTCCAAAAATATTTGATCAGCTCAAGGTAAGGAGATTTCCTCTGCTTTTCAGTGAAAATACATCAAGGCTGAGGAGTCAGCTGCTCTGTAGCTGTCAGTGATACTTAAGACTGTTGGCTCACATTTTGGGTTCATTCATAGGATTGCGTTACAGAGAACAAAAATAACTATCCAAGTGTCAACAATTGTTTATCCAAATTCCAACATTAACTGACAGGAAACTGAAGGAGAATAAAGGGAAAGCTGACAGAGGAGACGAATGAGGAGGCAGGTATAGTGATGAGATAAGAAAACACAGGTTTTAGAGTCTAAATCAAAAGGTGACAGCTAGAAAAGCTAGAAAGGGAAATTGAGACGGAGCAGACTGGAATAAGTTAAGTCAAGAAACCATATGTGAACTAAGGACAGAAGAACAATATAGAGAGACAGAGGACAGAAATAAATATAGGGTGAAGGATCTGAGATACTGGAGGCAGCAGTAATTTCCATATGCTAATTAAACTTTAGTATGGGTCACTTGCTTTTTATGTCAAGGTTTCCCCCACATTTGTTTCTGTCCTCAATAGGCTTTTTCTCTGTTTGTCTTCTGTTTCAATTCTCAGTCAACCTATATTCCCTTTTTTGTGGTTTGAAGCTAAATTCAGCCACTCATTCATTCAACTATTTTTTATGATGCCCTATTCTTAATAATCCATACAATATTCATCATATTTTTTTCATGCTTTGAACTTTATATTTTTAAGATTCCCCTTCTGTCTGCCTACTTCAAATGACTATAAATCTAGTTAGTCTGATTTTGTATCTCTTCTTTCTTAATTTTATTTATACCAATAGTTACAATAATACATTTCCCGCTTTTCCGCTCTTAGGTAACAAAGTTTATTCTATTTTTACCTATAATTATTCCCCTGATTTCATGGACTGTATGCTGTAAATAAAACATATTTCCTGTTTTCTTAACTTTCGTTATTTTTCTTTTATTAAGTTGTCCTGTTAGATATCTTGTTCCAGAAATCATTTATTTTTCTTATCCCTAGTTTATTATTATCTTCAATTTTTCTTTTGTTTGCCAGACCTCACAATCAACAACTCGGTAACCAGTTTGCCAAAAATATTAACTCCACTGTGTTAAAACAAAAAAAGAAAAAAAAAACAATATTATTATAAATATACAAAACCATTACATTCAAACAAACATCTCATAAGCATCTGCATGGGCGTATGTTTGCAGATTTCCAAGAATGTGGGGACACTAAAAAAAGACATGCATACACACCTCTAGCTGGCTTTACCTATTAGAGATTTCAGGCCATCTGTCTCTTTATTTTAGAGAACAAACACCTGACAGTACTGAGGAACTGGTAAGTCCATTTCACTGTTCACTGAACAGCACAATTGAGTTGACTAGATGGAAGGATAAGCTGGAACAAAAACTTAATGCACCCCGAGGGGGATTGAGGGATCTAGAACCACTGTTCCTGTCCAAAGCCATTTCTCTGAGAATCAGAAAATGTATCTCTCAGTTTCTGCCAACTAAAAAAATCAGTGGGGTTCTACTTTATCACACAGATTTAATAGGATTTTTTGTTTTCGAGGTAAGGCTCATGATATGAAGATGATAAAATTGATTGTTCACATATTGTACACTCTATATCAAAAGAAATGTTTATTATAAAGAAAACAAAAAAAAAAACACTAGTTCTGAATATAAAGTTATGATTAAAAATGTATCAGTTGGTAAACAAAATCCAATATTGATTGTATTCAATTGTAATATTCCGTATTTAATTACAAACAATGAATAAAACTTTATTGTTTATTTTTTCCGGAGTTCATTCAAGCATTAGGATGGTTCATTCTAATTCTCAGCATGACATGAATGATGTCATAGAATTCTGCATCAGTTTCAATGCCACTGAAGTAAAAAAATTGGATAAAAAATCCTTTGTATTTGTTTGTGTATCCACCTAATTTTTTACAGTTGTGTTTGGACAATTGTTTTTTAATATCTTCATGATTCCACTAGTTTAGATCATAATAGACAAGGTAAGTTACCATAAGTATACAGATTACAAATAGCTCTCTACATTACTATTTCACCGGGTAATTATGACTCAATTTCAGCATTGGGTAGATGCATACACATGTGGACAAAATTGTTGATACTTGTTTAATGAATGACAAACCCACAATGGTCACAGAAATAACTTGAATCTGACAAAAGTAATAATAAAATTAAACTCTATGAAAATTAAAAAATTAAAGCCAGACATTGCTTTTCAACTATACTACAAAAGAATGATACAAAAAAATACACACAAACAGGCCTTGACACAAAATTGCAGTGCCCCTAAAAGACTGAAAACAGTATGACCAAAGGAATATGTTATTTAACGGTGTGTCCGCTAATTGGTATCACAGGTTTCTAGAATCTTGTAATCAGTCAGTGGGCGTATATATAGGGGTACAGATGGTCACTGTGCTATGTAGTGACATGGTGTGCCCCACTCAACATTGACCAGAAGAAGATAAGGACTTGTCTCAGGAGATTATAAAGAAATTAAAGACCAGCATGCCAAATGCAAGGCTATGATGACCCTCCATGAGCAGTTTGATGATGAGATGAAACCTTTGAACCACTTGGCTTTAACGAATCACTCACTTCATGGAGATACATGCGAACGACACCTACTTAAAATATGTTAAAATCAGTCTCAGATCACAGCATATGTTGTTGTTTGAGCAAAAGAGGACTTAATGGGAGATGACAAAGGATGACACCATTGTTGAAAACAAACCATAAAAAAGCCAGACATGAACTTTTCAAAGGAAATGCTGACAAGTCAAAATGCTCCTGGGAAAATTTCCTATAGAAAGATAAGACACAAATTTCACTTTTTGCAAAGACATATCAGCTCTATGTTTACAGATAGGAAAATTAAGCAAATCAAGAAATAAAAAACTGTTCCTACTGTAAAACATGTAGAGGTTCTGTTATGTCCTGGGTCTGCTTGGCCTCATCTGGCACATGGTGTTTAGACTCTCTGCAAGGTACAAATCTCAAGACTATCAAAGGATTCTGGAGAGAATTGTACCAGTGCCAGAAAGTTCATCTTTGGAAGGAGCTGAAACATGCCATATAGTAAAATCTTAAAACATAAGGCAACTGGAACAGTTTGCCTATGACGAGTGGGCCAAAATGCCTGATGAAAGGTGAAGAAGTGTCAATGACAATTATAGGAATCGTTTGATTGCAGTGGTTGCCTCAAAAGGTTGTGCAACAAAATAAGTTATGGGTACCATCATTTTTTTCCAGGCCCGTTTCATGAGTTTATTTCTTAAAATCATTCTTTTGAAGAAGGATTAAAAAGAAACGTCTGACTTAACTTGTTCATTTTTATACAGTTTTTATTATGTTTGTCAGATTGAAGTTATTTCTGAGACCAATGTGGGTTTTTCTTTCATTAAACAAGCAGTAACAACAATAGTCAAGACTCAACACAAAGTTTCAGTTACTACTGCTAAGAAACCATCAAGCAGAAAATCTCAGTTTAGTGACTGACTCAGACCTGAACCATCCTAAACCAATTACAAAGTCAGTCTTTCATCACACAACAAACATTTCCAGGGTTGAAGCACTAATGTTCAAGCAAGATCTGAAAAAACTACTCAATGTATTTATCTTGGGTCAAATTGATTACTTAAGAGGTGTCCCTACAGGTCTACCGTATAAGTTGGACAGACAGCCTTGATTTAGTAGGAAAATTATGGACAGCATCCTGAATGAAACTAAGAAAGTAGAGCACACCTCCACAGCACTAAAGTTCTTAGACTGCTTTCCTATGTCTTTGAGAATAGACTGTTAAATACTTACTTTAGTTAGCACCAAACTACATTGAAGAGTTATTATATCATCCTACCAGACCTATCAAGTCTTCTGGTTCAAATGTTGTCTGCATCCCCAGAAATAAACATGTAAAAGGAGCAATCGGTCCTTAAGCTTCTCTAATGTAGGGCAATCTCCTAGTACACTGCTAAATTACTAAAACCCCAAGTTCCTTTAAATTAGGGTTAAGAATAATTTTGTTTACATCTGCGTTTGACTGTTAATACTGTTTGAATGCCAATACAATACTACTCAAACTATTAATTTCACTCTTTGTGTTATCTTTTTTTATATGTTTTAGTCACGTAAGGCATTTTGAGGTGACTTGTTTATACTGGCCATGCAGTCCATTCGTCAGTCATGAAAATTCTGTAAACGTTTACAGTATATAGTGTGCAATAGAAGAAACAAAAGTAAGTCACTTCATTTGAAACAGACTGAAACACTGATTCAACAAAACATCCACAATTTGTATTTCTGAATGGTATTTTTTTAGTATTTATATGTTGATATGTTGGCCCTACAAATGTCCATTAATCTGTGTCTATGGGGTTAAACTTCTGAATAAAATCCATACCTCTCCAGTAATATAAAAGCAGATTTTTTTTTTTTTTTTGCAGTGTCCTGTCTGGTGATGTGGCAATAAGAATAATTGTCTTGGTGCCAAACAGAGTCCAACAGATTTTGCTTTCACAAGTGGAGCAGTAGGCCTATCACCATAGTGTTCCGCTTGTTTTATGCATACAAACTGCTTTATTATAATTATACAGGGTGATTTAAATATTAT
>JAUZNJ010024882.1:0-42425 GCA_034780135.1 Jordanella pulchra | reverse complement strand
AGAGAGAGAGAGAGAGAGAGAGAGAGAGAGAGAGAGAGAGAGAGAGAGAGAGGAAGGGCGCGCTGTGATGGAGCCAATGTTTGTCGTCGAACTCCAAGCAAATATGAAGATGGAGAGGTAATAGTCCATACAGTGAATGATGACTGAAGCTCAGCAACTATCAGTTTGTGCTTTTTATGATACAGTTGGACTAAACACATGAATCTGGAGGAAACTGGACTACAGAGAACAAAGGATTGCATCTGGGTTTTGGACAAATATTCGCACTATTCTGATTTATTTATTTTAAAGTGATTAACAGAGTCCACTTTTAAATCTTGCATAAATTTTCGACATGATCATCTCTTTGGAGGGAATACTGGAGACCTCAGCGCGGAGTTTGCGCACAAAGATGCCGTAGCTCCACATGAATCGTGATAGATGAAGTACTTTTTGAAATTGGCATTTAGATTTTAGCTCCTTGGAAAGACACACGCACGGCAATAACGGCGCAACAAAGAGAGAGAGGAGCCAGCGCCAGCGTGTCTTTGTGTCTTTGCAATAAGAGGCTGATAAAAAGCAATAAATTCTCCAAAATAAACACTGTCATCCGGCTGTGCGCCATGGGCGATGAGGCGTCAAACTTCAGGATACGCAGCAGGACCGGTGTCTCATCACCAAAAGCCCATACTACTGAGGATCACAGGCGAAAGGAGATTCTGGGATAAACCGAAATTGACCACCACCAAAAACAATGAGATTAATGGCTTTCTGGATGGCTTGACAGGTTATCACTGTGACAGTTTTTGATGTTATTCAGAAAACCAGGTTCAAACCTGGACTGTGCTGGACTTGGTCACTTTGATTTGTTCGCTCAGAGATCAAGTGGCAGCGAGGGACATGAAACCATTCACTTTTTGTTTGAAAAACACGACTACAGCCATATCATTTAATCGATAAGTAAAAAAAGGGGGGATTAATTCCACTACATTTTATTTTCTGCACAATGATGGAACCACCACCATGTTCAAAGAAGAGCCTTTCCTTGTCGCTCCCGGTTCCCCGGGAGGGACAGGCGACTCTGAAACCTCCACAGCATCTCTGGAGGCAGCCCCGGACCCCGATTAAAATCAAACACCGGGGATACTCCGACACCGACAGGCACCACCACCGGCACATGGAGCGCTCAGATGCGGTGGATACGAGTGACCGACCGGGACTAAAGAAGTCTCGGATGTCCTGGCCATCGTCCTTCCACGGAACCACAAACACATCCATCGGAAATTGTGTCGGGAACAAACGGTAGGCGAAAGAGGGGAGCAGTGCGCATCCCAACCATCCCAATAATAGACCATGGCAGCCCACTAGGCATACGCGTAAACGGGGAAGGAGGGGTATTGGTGGGGTGGAGAGTAGAGCATTTTAATGAGTGCGTAATAACGCAGTGCATCTGAAGAGTTAACCCACATGCAGGGGGTTCTACCCGGAGGAATGGGGTTTGGGTGCGTTGTGCGTCCTCGGGCAGACAGATGTGTAGTAAAACACAAAAAGAGAGAAAAACACAGAGAACAAAACAGGACGTCCAAATGTTAGGCGGAATCGGCATCCGTAAACCCCAGAAACAGTTTTAGAGCATCCGGGCGTTACATGTAACCGCAGATGAGTAACGGGATACGTATTTCAGCGATAGTGCCACCACGCGCACTCCAGGCCTTATGAGTGGGCGGTGGAGCAAAAGGATGGCAGCGCATGGCAGTTCCTAAATATGCATCTGCTTTGACCTCTGACCCTTTGAGGGGGTTGGAATAAAAAAAATAGAAAGCAATACATGTAATAAGATGAGAGGGAATTATGCAGCGCTACCTGAACATGTGTCACCACACTGTCAACACAGATGGTTTCAGACAGCATCTAATCTGGCCCACATGGCTGCTCTCTGATCAGATACGGAGATATATTCATTGCATCAACCAGAGGACTTTGACTGACACTGCAGACAGAAAGAAAAGCTCAGAAGAACAAGAAGAATTGCACTACACCTACCAGCAGGAAGCACAAATCCCCGCAAAGCTGCATTAAAAAAAAAAAAAAAAAAAATTGCCTAAATGTATCATGTTAACAGACAAAATGAGAATGAAGTCTTTTCATTAAGTGAATCGTGAAGCAGTTTGAGTTTGATTCAATCACTTTGTCCTTAACAATTTGGTCTGTTCACCTTTTAACAGGAATGAAGCAGTTATTTTCCTTTTCTTAGATGCTTCTTTTCAGTGCAGTAGAATGTACAGTCTGTTCAAAACGAGGTAGGTTTGCAGTTTAAGTGACTCATTTTTTGTGAGAAAATAACCAAGGCCTGCTTCCTTAATTACGATAGTACGATTGCTAATGTTTTTTTGCAAATATAAGTTTAAGTTTACATGAATAATAAAAGAGAGTTAGCGAAGGCAGTCATGTTTTTTTTCCCCCTTTGCCCCTGTCATTTATTTAATGACACAGACGGCCATCCCAGCAGGCCCCTGAGAGCACAGGGAACATGTCCAGCTGACCAGAGGATAGCCGGATATGTATTTCAGACCCCAGGACACACGCTAAGGCAGTCCAATCTTTAGTGCATTGGGACTTACTCAGCCTGCCCTCCTCTCTATGTGGGCGGTTAGAGAGAAAGAGAGAGACGGAAATAATTTGATTCTAAGCAGCACAGCTTTCTGTGCAACACCAAACTGTGCATGTTCATGTCAGTGGATTGTAGCGCATGAGGTGTAGTCGGCAATTTATGGTGTGTTTTTGTGGTACCCACAGGTCAGGGATGCATGGAGCAGCCCTCGGTTGCCAGATAAATGTTGCGTGTCCAGAGTAAGGGTGAAATACAGTCTGCTGGGTGTGTGCATATGTGTGTATGGAGTCCTCCATGTATGGATTGTCCACAGGTTGGTGCATGACCTGTACTCCATATGGTTGCTATTAAACCTGACTTTATCTCTTGTCACATCAGTGGGAGAACGGAGGGATTTCTCTTGTGTTCTTACTGGCCTTCTTCTATAATATTAGAGGGAAAATAAATTCTTTCTCTGTCATTACCTTCAGATGAAAAATGCTTTGAGGAGATGCCTCATCCTGGCTTTGTTTTTATTAGCCTTCATGAAAATCCATGTTGATGCAGCAGCTCTGCGTTTTTAGCCCATGGCTGTGTTAGGTTAAATCTGGCCTATAGAAAACAGCTCAGCCTGCATTTATAGAAAAACCTCCGAACAGTCTTATTTACATGAGCAGGATGTAAAGAAATGAGTCCCTTATAATGATCTGTTTACAGGAACCATAACATGTGGTTATATACTCTATTAACGGCAGTACTACCTGTACTTTGGTATCCCCTCTGTTCATTACAAGGTTAATTTTTAAATTCTAACATTTTTTAGGGGTCTCTATGGTCTTGCATCATCATATCTTAAAAAAGAAACTCACCTTTAGTCCTGGTTTTTAAACAAATAGGCTTTTTAAAAAAAATACATTTACTATTTTTATTCTTTTCTTTTCGTTTTTTTCTAGTATAATGCATGATTTTTTTCTTGTGTCCTCTGTTTATTTTAAGTAATCCTTTTATGATTTTCTTGTTGCTGCGTAGTACCCTGGTGCACCCGGTTTATTGTAAAGTGTATTCTGCTATTCAAACTTAATCATACAAGGTAAAATAAATAAATATACTCCCACACATCAAAACCCTCCTGGTGTGAAAGGTATCTGACCACTCTTTTAGGTAGAAATGATAAAGTCAAAATAAATAATTTAGTTTTATGGACTATGCAGGGCTTTAAGCATATTTAGGCTCGGTTACAGGAGAGGAACAAATCCAAATAGTTTGTGCAATGGTGGTACAAAGTTTCCATAAGGGTGGTCAGCCAGGGACCAGTGTGCACTGAGGGGTGGCTGAAAACTAATAGGTGCCAAAAATATTTTATGGTCAGTCTATAATGATTACAATAAACCGACAGGAAAATGAAAGCCCACATCTATATTTTCCAAATAAATCCCTTAAGACGAACCAGATTTTTACAGGGCCCTTGCTAATAAAGGGACATACTTATTTATAAATTGGTACTCTTTAAACTAAATCATGGTTCTACACAATAAACACATTCAATTGGTTGGACAGTTGTTCTTTATCTTCTAATTGCATAGAAGACTCTCATATGTCTCCCCTATAAAACCTAAAAAGACCTAAAATGGTAAAAGAGCAAGAATTCTATATTAATCTTTGTTTTTTAGTATATTTTTGTGACCAATATTTTGCTGTACTTTTGTCATCACTGCTTTGTTAATATACTAACTTGTGTGGATGATGTGATATTGATTTGAAGTAATTTTACATTAAAATCATGTGGTAGGAAGTGTGGTAGGAGGAGGTTATGAGTTATTAGGAATCAAGTAGGGTTATTCTTAACACAAATATCCTACTTTTAGTTGTGCAGCACTCTGATTAACAGCTAGCAAAAACCCATCACTCTGAGGGAGAACCCTTTTGGAGCAAACTCAGCATTCTATAATGGAGATGGATGGAAACACTGATGATTGTTCCAGAACATCTAGTCTGGAAATTGTTTGTGTTGTTGAACCATCAGCCAGTTTAAGCTCAGAAGAGGGTATTGATGTTGAGGAATATGGAGGTATAACACCTTACAGGTCAGAACCATCCAGAGCTGACCACTAGTGTACAGAGTGAGACTCCGGAGGGTGACTGCTAATGTGGATGTAGCAGCCCCAGTAGAAAACACACCATGGGGAAACACAGCTTGCTACGACTCCTGTAGAAGTAGTATAACCAGTTATTAGTTTAAAAATATAAATTTGTATATTATACTTTAAATAGACATGATTTTCAAATAAATCTTCAACAGCTGTTACAAGAAATGTTCTACTATATCCTTAAAGGTATAGCAAGGGACACTCCGCCTGTCCCTCACTGCCGGTTCCCAGCCATAGGTACAGCTGTTGACAGCTGCTCACTTTCCCTTCTCACAATAGGCCTCATACCAGAACTGTTCGTATGCACAAATTAGTTCTTGAATCGTTCCGATTTCTAATCCTTTCTCAGGTACAAATACATTTTATGAGTGCTCTAAGAGTTGAAGTAGGAGTCTAGCGCAGTCAGTCACTTGTTATCCGAACCTAGTTTTTCACTAAATGACTGCATTTGTCTTTAGAAGCAATTGCTTGTTTTATTAGGCTAAATTATTATATATCATGCAACTCCACAAATATACAATAAATGTTTTTTGCTGATGACAGAAGTGTTGCTAACTATACCCACAGCTGGCTTGTAGGTGTAGACAGCAGACACTTGTTAAATATGTTGTTATTTTGTCAAAAGAAAGAGAAGTCATAGATCAAGCTACTATTGAAATAACATCTGGACAGAAAATGGATGAAAAATTCATTAAAGTTTCGCTAATGCTGAGATTTGCTTTCATTTCACCCCATTTCAGCTTCTTGGTTTTGTTCTTACACTAAATGTGGATGTTTGGGTTTGTCTGACTTTGTCAAATTACAGCTTTCTGGTCAACATTTTATGAATGTTTATGAGTAGTGAAAGAGATGGAGAGTAGATGAAGGGATGGCAGACATGGTCTGGAGATGTACAGTAGAGGTGTGTCTGTGTAATGAAAGGAGATTTAGCAGAATGTTGTCATTGGTTGATGTTGAACTTATATTTAGCATTTACATCATTATGTTGCACCTCTTGCCTCCATAGGTTTCATTAACATTTTTTGGGCCAAATGATTTTTCTTTTTATATCATTTTTATTCATTTGTTTTATTTTTAAGTTTTAGAGGATAATTTACGATAATTTACTGGGGTTAAGAACATTTGTTGAATTTGACACGTTGTGTTTGTAAAAGTCCAAAAGTAAGAGAAATTTACTATAAGAAAAAAAAAATGTTTCATGGGGCCCAATGTTTCAAGCACAGAAGAGACAGCATGGATTGCTCCAACTTCTCCCGATCTCATCTGATATGCTTCACCCAATTTGAAAGCAGCTCAGGATCCTTTTGAAAGTTAAACAAGCCAATGCCTTCCTTATCGGGATTGAAGAAAAAAGCAATACACCGTGTCGCAGAATGCGACACGATATGAAGGGATAGCTGTATCTTAATCCATGAAAACTTCAGCAACTGTCCATAACAAAACCACTTTTCCAGCTCTCAGTCGTTCTCCTGCATACATCCCTCCCGTTTTCTTCCTCAGTCACTGAGGAGTCCTCTGAATGGAAGAGTTTTTTTTTTTTTTTACTATTTTATGCAAGTGCCCAATTATCAAATGATCATCAATATTGACATTTTGGTCTAAAGAAATACTAGAAAATGTCAATATCCTGTCGTCAACACTTTAAAATGTCAATATAGGATAACCCGCATGATGGAATCACCGCTGCCACCTTCTGGGTTTGACGGGAAGCGCTTTTTCCAGAGGTAGTGATTTATATCGATATGGGAACAACAAATCCCCAGTAGATCTACCTCTGGGTTTGTGGATGTTAAAGGCCATTTTGCTAAACATCAGTAAAGGGTAATTTTATGTTTTAAGTGTGCATCTATTTCTTTATTTTATAGAGGGGATGAAAGATTCACAATAATTTACATTTGTTTGCCTAGGTCTTGTTTGAAGCAAATAAGTAAAAGCCATCCCACACAAGAAAAAAAATGCCACGATAAAACATAAAATGTTAAAAACTGATAGAATGTATATTAATACAAATATTTTAATGCTGACAGTGAGCATATATAAACTTCTGGAGCAAGATTTGTTTTTGTTTTTAGTATAAGATCTTATCAGAGAAGAAAGACCCTGTCCTCATAGATCACAGAATAGAGGGCATAATTGGTCCTTGGTTTTGCCAAAAACTGGTTGACCCAGAGCTTGATCTTAGCGCCTCAAAAGAGCAGGCGGTTCAATCAAAGAAAGGTCGGTCAAGACCTCATCTTGCAGCTCAACAGATCATTGATCCCGATAGATGCTGGAGGGGTAGCCTCATTCAAGGTTCAGAGAGAAACAGATTGAGATGTGTAGCTGCGACAGAAACCCTAGATATAAACTGTTCCTATCACTCCTGAGTCTGGGAATGAGAGAATCTGGGTGCTGTTCTGCATAACCCTTTGAAGAATCACTGTCTGCAGCTTTTTTTGCTTGTCTATTTTTGTGCCTATCTTATAGTGTACAAAATGGCAGTCTTAGTAGCAATCAACTTCTCCCTAAGGGTGTCAGCTTGCCTCCTCCTTGCATCTCCGATGTCTTTTGTTTAACCATCTCATCAGCTATTCCATAAGGGGAATGCTAATATGTGTGTATCAGTCATCAGGTCCCATGTCCTCTATGCACTCTGGAAAGTTTTTGTGCCAAAATGCCTAACTGAAAAAAACAGAGTAGCAGCTTATCTTACAATTCTGTTACTGTGGTTGTTTGTTTTGTGCTTTTATAGATTTCATTTATTCCCCCTGTCTAAATAAAGAATAAACCTACAGACTGTAAAGTGTGTAAATATGAAGCCAAACCCACTGGAATTACTTTAGGACTGTGGAGTTATAAAGTGAGGAAGAAGTGCCAAAAATAAGGGAAGTTTTCACAAAGTTTAATCCCTGCAGAGAGCTGGGTTTCTGTTCAGTTATCTGTAACAGTTTTAAATCAAAGTCTTTCCTTCTTTTCTACCCCGACCACCTCAGGCTATCTTAACATTATTTTTTTCTTTTCTTCCAATAAGCTTTAAATCTAGCTCAGAATGCTTTTTATTTTTCTTTCTGTTTCTTGCCTGAATGGTCAGCTGCCACAATTATTTAGATCATAATACAGTATAGCTCCAGCTAATTACCTAACAGCTGTATCTTGAAGCTGATCATACGTTTACATTCCTCGAAACAATAAGAAGTCGCCACACTGCGGGTGTTCTTTCCTGTAAATGTGTCTTAATAGCACTAACTAATGGACCTCTTATCTCATTTGTGTGCTAAAACCATCTGTTTAAGCTACAGATTGTGTTCCTCAGTGAATACATCATGCTTTCTCTTTACTCTTAGAGCTAATTAGTATCCGGAGGCGGTGCGTGTGCTGGAACGCTGCTTGCTACTGGCCAACTAAGGCAGATCTCAGAAAACCTTGAGTGAAATCCCTTTAAGTTAACACAGGGATGACACCAAATAGGTTTGTGCTTGAGGGCAGAGCATGTAGCCTTCACCTGAGGTCCTTCCCTGTGCGTTTAAAAAAAAAATTTAAAAAATCCCATCTTGTATGGAGCTTCTGGCAGAACACTCAAGTTCTCTGGTTTTGCACATTCAGCTGGTTGTGTGAACCCAGCGGAAACATTGGCATCCTTGCATTTTAAATACCTTCACACTGAATCTTATTAAAGTAGTGATTGGTCTTTTCTTTTTTTGCATACAACTGTGACTGGGCAGCGATCCCAGTGGCATCAAACAAACAAAAGATAGCTGCAGCATGATACACAACCAGTCAACCCGTAACCTGCCATTATCTCCCATTCAATGGAGCTTCCCTGCTTTCATTTGATTCCAAACAAGGCCTTATAGTCACTCCTCATATTGTGTTCATGTCCATTAATTCCCTGTTATTGAACTTTCTGTCTTGATTATGCTCCACTTTCCTCTGTTTCATTGGAGATAGCATTGGGATTTTGATAAGCCTGGAGCCATATTTTCTCTTATCTTATAATATTGTTTAAATCAGTCTTTTGTTCGTTCAGACGACAGCCTTTGATCCTTACCTAACTCTAAATGAGAGATATTGATTCCATCTCTGTTTTTTTTTGTTCTGCATTTTGTCTCTTCACTGTGCGTCTCCTCTCTGCCTATCTCCTCATTGGTTTCCCGCAGCCTCTGAGATTGTTTCTGATAGGCCACTTATTGTTTACAGCGACATTAAGCACACTATCATGAATCCATTATTTCATTCCACACTCTCTTTTGTCCTTTTGCATTCTCTGTGCCTTGCATCGACCCATCCCCCCATTTTGAATTCATATCAAATCAGAAACCTTAACATTTAAGTGGAGAAATACTAATATTTAGAAAAAGAAAAAAATATATCTACCTTCTTCTCTTAAGAGCATATTGAGAACAAACACCTTTTTTTTATGGCTAGAAATCAGCTGGCATTAAAAAAGAGAGTTCAAACAGACCTAGACATCAAAGAGACGTCGGTTTAATAGAAAAAACATGTTTTTTTTTCATTTTCTCTGAAGTGTAAAAAAAAACCTCCTTTAAACACAATTTTGAATCATTTTCTCCTTGGATTTGTTCTTCTTATTAAAAAAAAACATTTTTAGCTACAGTAACCATAATTCATTCTTCCACCCCATTGGCAAAGAGGAACTGAGAGTGAAAACAACAAAAAATCTTTTGAGTGAAATCAAATTGGCCTCTTTAAACAGAGATAAAGGTCCCCGATTCTAAAAAGGATTTAAATGTCAAAATGTGCAGTTTTTAAAGTTTAGCTTTGAGCAACTACATCAGTTGGATTAAAAAAAAAAAGCAAAACAACCCTCGCTGTTTGAAAAACGCACATTGCATGGGCGCAGTGCTTCCAGTAGATGAGATCTCTCAGAAACAGAGGCATTCTGTTTTAGTGAGAGCAAAATGTTTTTTTCACCAATGATAGACACAGAGTGATGCTACCACGAGTGGGCTACCCCCCCTCTCAAACGTGCTTTAGGCTGCTGTCTTAGCAAAGATCTGTCTAAATGACTGAGACTGACAATCCTTCTGTCAGCTGAGTGTCACTGAAGCGTGCACACGGCAGAAAAAAAACAAATGGCGTGAGGCTGTGTGGCAGAGCGTCGTGGCTGCCTGTCGTGCGGCTGGTGAGAGAAAGTGCAGAGTATAGTTCAAAGAAGACCTCACAACAAATCAGAGCTGGGAGGGATGAAGGCATGCACCTGGAGACTATGCTTCGTGCTGAGAAACTTGCTTTGAGACGACCGAAGCCAACGTCTCATCTGAGGTCCCAGGCAGATCTCCTGCCTGTGGACAGTTTTCTTGCCCAAAATTTCTGGCACAGTCAGCTTCACTGGACGGCCATAAAAAGGAGTATTTCCTGTGTGGAGGAACCAGACAGATGGCTTTACTGTGTTCATTGTGGCCTTCTCCCACATTTCTGACAAAACCAAAAAAAAAAAAAAACTTTGATCAGGTCGTATTTCTTATTGTTGGTCCCCTTTTTTTTTCCTCGGTGCATCATTATTGAGAGACAGATTGGGAGTGTGGCCCAGGCAGGGTTATAGGACAAAAAGAGTTTTTTTTTCTACCCATTGCTCCTGTTGTACAACTTGCTGAAAGTGCTTTTATTTGAGCTTACATACTGATAATACAAACAGTTTCAGCATGAGAGCTCCCTAAATGTGCCAATGAATATTTCATAATGTGCTAATTTAGAAAATAGGCAAAACAAATCAGGCAGTGAATGCTGATTGCTGTCTGAGTCTCTTGAAGGAAAGAAGACTGTTTCACGTTCTCGGTGAGAAAAAGAAGCTAAATGCTTTGTCATAGGGAGCAATAATGGCTCAGGGTTGGATAAATGCTTTTATTTCTTGATTTTATGCCACTTATGTGATGTGAGCAATAGTTTTACTTATATTTGGAGAATTTTTCCAAAATGTTATGTTTTTATCTTCCTCAGTACCTACAAATATATATGTCATTCATATGTCATGAATTACTACTACTAAAAAGGAAAATAAAAGCAGATCAAAATGTAAAAGTTTTGTCTTTACAAAAATGGGCTTGCAATCTTGAAAAGTAAAAACATCAACTAAGGATAGAGGTAAAATGTAAAAATCACTGGAAAAGCTTTTTTTTTTTTTACCATTTCACATTTAATAATGCATTACCACAAACTTGGCAGTATTTCATTTCACATTTTTCAAACTTTTAACACAAGGTGCTATTAAAATTGTGAAGATTTAAAAAAATTTGTTTGCAGCTGAAACTTATAAAAATATGTCATGTATTTGTATTAAGCTCCCTAAGACAACATATTGTAACTTTTGCAGCAATGAAAGAAGTAAGTCTTGTCTTCCATAACTATATACTGAAATACTGAAATACAAATTTCTCTCTTCATAGTAGCTGAAGCTATAGTCGATTGAGTATTTGAATATCAGGTTTGAAGTTTTCTCACAGACTCTTAAACTTTGACAGGATCATTCCAACACATAAAAATGCTTTGATACGACCATTCCTCATAGATATTACTGTATAGTGTTTTTTTGCTATCTGTAAGAAGAAGAATATCATAATCAAAAATTTTGCTTCAGCTAGAGTGGTCATGATACAAAAATTTTACATTTGATATCAAAATCCAGAAATATATTAAATGCTCAATGTCATTTTTGATACTATGGGAATAAAGAACGACAAATAAATAAAGGATTAAAAAAACAATTTATTAATTTGAAAAAAAAAATCACCTTTTTCTGGTCTCAATGTGGAGTGTGAATCAGAGATTCAACTAGTTTAATAATAGTGTAAATAAATGTAAAATAAATAACCAAAATATAACACAATATAACAACACTTTGAGTTATTATTCAGTTAATGTGCAAATTATCCAGAAATCTAAAATTAACAAAACAACACTTGTGTTTAGTATCGATACTCTGCCAAATAGTATTGTATCCAGTATCAATAATTTTCATAGTATCAATAGTTTTGACAACATTTGCTCCAACCATCTCTGAACAGATTATCTGATCAAAGTATCTGATCAAAAGTATCCTCAGAGCATAATGCGGCCACCACCACACTGAGTTTCATGCGTTCCAGGTGACGCTGTTCGTCCACTGATTATAATCGCATAAAATTCCACTCAAATTTCTACACGTGTGTTTTTGGGTTACGAATGTTTTGCTACGCTCTGTATAAACTACATTTAAGTCCCATTTTTAAGGTTTACTGAAGCTGTTTGTCTCTCTGGTTTGAGTAGCTGCAGATTCATGCATACCTCAGTTTCCGCTGTTTTTAAAAGAGCTACTGTTCCATATCCTGACCTCTGCTAAGTCAAGTGTGAGCTATACAACCTGCCAAAACATTTTGTGTAGGTCATGTTCATGTTCACACATTAAGGGGAAATGTGCAGGCTGTTAGAGGGCAGGGAAAGGAGAAAAACATGCCTCAGAGGTTCAGGGTGGTATTTTTATGACACAGTTCTTTTCCAGCTCACTTTTTGGCATTTTGAAGATACTTCATTTTCTTTTGTTGGTGGTAAAAAAGCTCTCCTTTAAGTTTCTTCATTATATAGTTTACCATGTCTGGATGGGATTTCTGAAAGATGCTCCGGCCGAATGGGAAATGCATTTTACCTCCAACAAAGGCAGACTAATTAGGACAAATGAGGCCTTGGGTTTCTTTATTTCTGTGTTTATTTGTGATTAAAGGGCTTATTTTATGATTACTTGTGTGGATTGGGAGTTTTGTTGTGTGAGGATTCCTTAACAGAGATCAGAACCGACTCCTTTCTCTGGGCACCCCCACCCAAAAGAAAGCTGCCTCTATTTTTTTTTTTTTTTTTTTGCTTTTCCTCAAGAAGATTCTAAAAGCTTTCTGATGCAATTCACAGCAAAGATAGTGCCTGACTAAATTTGCAATTTCGCCAAACCGAGCAGCTGTTTGGAGCAACAACTCAGAGATAGGTATTTGCAGAAGCTTAAGTCAGCTGAATCCAAACTGGAAATATCTTGGAGGAAGAGGATAGCCCTGTTCTGATAATTTCACTGTTGTCAGCTTTAACTGGGCAGACTTCATCAAACAGGTGGGAAGAGAGAGGCAGAATCCACAGGGAAGCAGTTAGGATAAGGAGAGTTGAGATAAGGTAAATGTGGAAAATATAAGGCAGGAGCGTACATCTGTCTCCAGGACAGAAAATGAGGATGGTTCTCTTCACAGATGACTGACAATTGTGTTCTTTGTCAGATAAAATTTCATGCAATATCTGTCTGTGATTGGTCATGCTCCTTGCCACTCACGGCCACAGTTGCACAAACCAGCGATGCTGTATACATAAACGGCGGCCTTCTTCTCTCTCAGGGTGCTATAAATAGGAGGAGTAAAGCCCGGGGCTCTCAGTGTAATAAGATTAAACCAAACCAGCCTCAGCTTGCACTGTTTTATAGAGCTTTATTTCAGTTTCTATTCTATATTCTGGTATGTATATTGAAGGTATTGATGATGGCTGCTGCCTCTGCATGCTAAACTGAGTCCATTTTGCTCAAGCATCAGTATGTTGTGTGCATTTGGGAAGAAATGCATATGGGAAGGCAGATAAAGCGCAACTGAGAGATGAGTGATAATTTGCGAGTATGTGTGTAATGTCCTCGTTTTGCACCCTGCAGGGCAGGGCACATGAAGACGCACTCATCATCATGGTAAAGTGTTTGTCACAATGCAGGAGCGTCATAAGGCTTCAACCTTTGACTGGAAATTAAATCTCTTCTTTACTTCTTGCGGCAGTTTTCTTCTCTCTCAGTACGCAAGGCTCTCGCGCTGCTTTCGTATGAAGGCAGACGGCGAGTCACTTTGGCACAATTAACTGTGGCTGCCTGTCCGTGAGCATGTGTTTGGTTGAATGCTTGCTTTTGTGAGATGAAAAAAAAAAGTGTCTGAGGACGCGCAGAGTGGAAGACATGCATTCTGTTTAGACATACTGACGACTCTCACAACCCATATTCCCAAAGTCTGACATTTTCAGACAGTCTGCTATTTCTATCACGATGCTCAGGCCTCATTACCCAGTCACAGCATCAGTTATGGAGAACATGGCTCCCCAGGTTCAGTCGATTCTGTGCTGATAAATATAATACAAGTAACTATTATCTCCTACTTCTGTTCCCATTAACAGCAAACGTTGAACTGACACACATGCACAGTGAATAGCATGGATAAATGAGGAAGGTGATGGAGAAAGACAGCAGCAGCAACTCATCTTTGGATATAAAGCAACCATGCAGATGACCGGAAGGCATTCATTACCTCCAGCTTTGTTGGCTTTCGGATTTCATTCAGTTTAAATGAGGCAAACCTTTCACCAAGAGAGTGAATAGCTGACCTGTCTTTTGTACAGGCTGCTGTAAGATAAAAAGCTTCCAGAGCGAATGTTAAAAGTTTTGTTTTAGTCACATAATGTGAAGAAGAAAAAAAAAACCCTACAAAGTAAAAGAATGAGGGAAATCAAAAGCGTCATGCTTTAAAAAGAGAGCGAATCCAAACGTGGCAAAAGAGGCCAGCGAGCAGCATAGCATTAAAATGACAGACAGATTGACTCATCAGACAAGCCCCGCTGTAAGGCAATGGCCCCAAGGCAGTTTCACCATAAATGAATCTCTACTGACAAGCCTGCCTTCTTCCCACTAATGCAATCTCATTGCTATCTAGGATAATCACATCTATTTCCTTATTGTTCTCTAACTAAAATGACTGTCCCATGTAGCGCCTGCTATTATTTTTATTAGCATTATAACAGCAGCTAAATGCAGCTTGTTTTGTCCAACTGTTATTGTGTTTTAAGGATATACTTTGCAGATAAATTAATGCATGGCAAAGTGACAGGATGGTATTTCAGAAAAACAAACTTATATAAGTACTTTAAATGTGGATGATGAACTGTAGAAAAAGTTGATTAATTTATGATGGTGGAGGGACAGATAAAGAAATATATACATAAATAATCAGATTTAAAAACAAAAATAACATTTTTTAATTTATACTTTACATTTTTAAGTAGGGTCTTTACAGTACTTTGGAACTTTATATTTCCATGAGGTATACATATCATAGAATAGAATAGAATAGAATAGAATAGAATAGAATAGAATAGAATAGAATAGAATAGAATAGAATAGAATAGAATAACATTTGTTGTCTGTTGTATCTCCAATGCTCACAGTTGGATAACAGCACAAAGAAAAACATTTTGGGGTCATTTCTTTAGAATTACAATTAGTCAGCCTTCCAAACATTTTTTTTGGGATTAATGATAGAAAAATATTTTTTTCTTTCCCATCATCATATTATCAACTCATAGAGCTCATAGATACTCTGGTTGTACTTTAACATGGGCGGTGCTTTGGTCAGATGAGAATAAGACAGTTCTCCAGCTTTTTCTCCGACGTGTATGTATAGCTATGGTAAAAAGCTGCTTACACTCATTATTATATACTGTGGAGTATCTGTATTGCTCTTGGACCATCTCTCTTCCTTTCTGGCCAAGACACTTCTAATCAAATTCCATGAGTCATTATTTGATGTTTCAACAAGCTAATAAAAAAGCATAGGGCCAGTTCATCCTTCTTCTCTGACAATCTCAATCCCTAGATCTAAATCCTATAGAAAAGAAAGGTCTAACCTTGGAAACAGCAAGTTTTCCATGTTCACTCTCATTTCACTCTCACTTTCATTTTTCATTTAAAATCTTTTGCTCTAAGATGAAATGGTCATTTGGCCACATCAAACTGTTGCTTTTTGGAAAATTACAGTAGGACTACTACCTTCATATTACATGAGTCACTTTATCAAAATCCAGATGTTACACTAGGTTAGAAAGACAAAAATAAGGTGTTACTTTAAAAGTTTAAGTTATGAGGTGAACAAACTTAGAACAAAATAAGATTCATATTTATCTTATTCATTAGTGTTTCCTCAATTTTAAAAATGCACTAAAGATAAATGTTGCATACAAATTTCCAATTTTTTTCAATAGAGTAGAATAGAAATTCTATTTGCAGGGTTTGGGGATTTAATATCTTTCCCACTGGTCTTTACCATGTGATCATGGGGGATTTTGTGATACCAGTAACATTGCTAACTATTTGTTTATAAATGTTATTTGATGCTTTGACTCTTTTGCTAATTGTGGCCTCTAGAATATCTCTGATAGAGCTCAACTATACTAAGGGTCTGGAAATTAAACATACTTCAACTGTGAGACCAAAAAAGTGTGGATCTTCTAAATGTATCTCTTTACCATTCATAATTACATCAGGGATATGAAGTTTAGGGTTAGTTGTTTTTTTTCAGTGAATCACCATCATAAGTGACACGATCATCAATCTTCAATAAAACCAAAAAAATCTGGAACTGACGGAAATTACTATAACCCCCAAAACACAGTTCATGCACAGTACTTTACAACAAGTCAAAAACTTTTTTGATATTACAACAAATATTAAAGAGAAAATTACGTTTTATTTTGTGCATCCACCTTGTAAGCAAGATTAATCTTTCTGTAGCCTCAGAAATCTAATTGAGCACTAAAAAAGACGTGCAAATGCCTGCTTCATCCGAAAACAACAGTAAAATTGAGAAGACAAATTCTGTTTTATTTGCTTTTGTAATTTCTGAAATTATGACCAGAGGAACAAACAAGCTCAGTGTTTGGAGCTTGTAGCAGAGGCAATCAACTTTGTAAGAGCAACATAACCTGCAGAGCCAAAACAAAAAACATCCCAAATTAGAACTGAAGGGACAAGAGCTACCTCACTATCAATAAGAAGACAAATATTGTGCTCTGCTGTGGGGTGTCTGATGGCTGAAGCCTAAATTGGATCTTACAGCTTCCTACTCTGATGATTAGGGGATAAACATGGATCAGTATATGGCCTTTTTGGCTGTTTTCTTCAACAGACTTTTTTAAGCCCAAAATGGTTCTCAGTTTCTGCCAGAGAATCAGAATGATCTATAAATACTTGTTCACTTTGTAAAGTGGCAAAAGCAAAGTTCTTTTGCACACGATCAGTCATATTTAGACACATCTATTTCAGACAACTGCATATAATTAAAACCCAACTGTGATAGAATCTCAAAATGACAAAGCTTACAAAAACCAACCCTTCCCTCAAACATGATGGATGAAGTGTTTAATAAACAGCACAGCTTGATTTTCAAAACATGACTTTGATGCATATATTTAAATATATAGTCTCATCTACAGAGGGTAACAAGGAAATACATAAATAAAAATCCAAACAAACATTAAAGTGTTAGTTTGGGTCATCAAATTATTAGATTTTGCCCCCACATGGATGTAATCGTTCTGTCTTTGATAACAGCGATTTATGTGCACGAAAACTGTGAGCATGTTTTTATGCATCATTTAAGCATTTGGCCCAATGTAGAGGAGAAAAAAAACCAAAAAACAACAATGTAGTCTGCCGTCCTCGGTGCATTTCCAAACATCATTCTGATATCAGCCAGGTAAACGGCTTGGGAGTTACTGCTTGGGAATTTACTAAAGTTAGAATGTGCTGAAAATTTTAGATCTTACAAGAAACTGGACAAATGTGAGGCTGCAGTTTGTAATATCAAACGATATCTGAATTTTCCACTTCTGCATCAGTGATGATGTGAGACTTTTAGCTTCTTATACATTTTTCCATTTTGGCAATAACAGTTTTACATGGTTGGGGCTTTATTAGCAACAGATTTTTGCAAGCTTGGTCTTAACTAATGTGGTGAGGGTAAAATACATGATGCACTGTGACATTCATGTTTAATTCAAAGCACTGGTGCACGTCATAACAGAGCTGCTAGCATGCCTTTAGATTCTTAATGCTGTTATTTAAAATTGGATATAATGACTCTGACAGCTGTCACATGACAAGGAAATTATCATCCAAATATGTGCATTCCCTCTGGTCTAAATGGTCAACTTTAAGAGTTAGTTCCTGAAACTTATTTTTTTTCTCACTGTTTTATCAGAAAGGCTCTTAGATTTTAAAGCGACCTTCATATCTTTTAACTGCCAACAGACACGGCCTGCTGGTGGACACAGTGGAGCCACCTAATTCCTCTTAAGAGCCATATAATTCTCCCAGGGGTTAGTTGAGAACACAACAGGCCGGAAAAAAGAGCAAATACTGGACAGGCGTGCAGCTAGCATGCTGGCACGTCAACTTTAAAAGTGTAAATCTGTCAGTGTTGTCCTCTCAGCTCATCTCTGTAAGAGCTACGCACAAAGTGTCCAAAAAAGAAGGAGGTGTGACTTCTTTTTAATGCCTCAAAAAAAAAAAAGAATAAGTGTACAGCATGCTGGTATTAGCATGAAATAAGGAACAATATGCAAAACAAATAAGCAGGAAGCTATTGCTCAATCTTGCGTTCAACCACAACATGAACTCTTTAAGGGACGATTCAGAGCATGAAGCTATATGGACCATTTCACATGTGTTCAAATCGACCTTGAATGTTTCCACACTCGGCTGCACCGCGCCTTGCATTGGTTTTTGCATCACATTATAGCTCTAATTATCTATCATTCTGGGGTGATATGGAGCCAACCACCTTTGTTCTGGAGAAATTTCTATGACGAATGGGATGCCAAGGCTGCTTATAAGGTTGCAGTTCATATCTAGATTGGATTCAATACGACAGAATGTGAAATTACAGAAATGGTATGGAAATTTTTTCCTCATGAAATTCAAAACAGATTTGCCCCCAAGGAGGCTCATTTTTAGCCTTTTCCAATCTTAATGTCCACTTTAGAGTTTTGAGGTTATCAAATAAACCTTTTGTCTCAGATAAAGGTAAATCAAAAAGCAATTTTTCATTTATAAGTAAAAGTTATGCTAACCTGGGCGTGAAAATGATTTCACCAACTAAACCAAGGACAGGTTACTGCTAGACCTTGAGAATTATGAAATGACTTAATTGGGGCCTGTGTAACAAACTGCAGGCTGAAGGATTTCTGTAAAAAGCAACATAGTATGTCCCAATCTAAATTTATCAGAAAAAAAATTGATCAGAAAAAGTTTTGCGCCCAGATCTGTCGGTCTGGAAAGGAATACAAAGTACTTCTGAGGCTTTTGGGCTCCAACAAACAACAAGGAAAATAACCCATCAATGATTAAAACATAGAAAAGGTAGAGAAACCTCTTCAGAGATGCCAAACTATTAAAAGAACTCCATCAAAGACCGATCAAGGAGATCACTAAACTCTCCTCAGACATTAAATCCTTTTCAGCAGGTCAGAGTTCAACATTCAATAGTAAGATAGAAACTGAGTTGAATACTGTATAAATCGGCAGTTTCTAAGAATAAGGCAGGAATTTCTGACCAAAAAGAACACAAATGGGATATTACCATTTGTCAAAAAGGTTCCCTTGAGCTCAAATGTACTTGCATTCTGCAGTAGGAGAGCGATGTGGAAATTTTACTGAGATGCAAACTATTAACTCTGAAAAGTCCTTCAATTCGGCTGATTGAAACAATTCTACAAAGAGCAGTGGGGAAATATTCCTTCACTAAGGTGTAAAAGACTCATTACTAGTTGACCTGATTGCTTTTTCATGTTGGTGCAGAATGCTTTAAAAATCAATTTTTCTTAAATGAATGAAATGTTTCAGAGACAGAACACTATAGATAGCTAGATGGATAGCCAGTAAGTCAGACCGACAGACTAAATAAAAACATGAAGAAATGATGAAGAACAAGGCAGTCTGATAATTGGGAGGAAAGGTGGCACAGTGACATAAAGGTAGCTCTTGATGACTCACTCTTCTCTCTTTCTTTTCCTTTCTTTCTCTCACTCCCATCTGGATTAAAATAAAAGAGACCCAGCAGACCCAGACCTGCAGAGAGCTGGTTACAGGTGATGTGCTAAAAATACAACCCCTTGTGTGGGCTTGTTGGGGAAGATGGGTTGGGGGGGCACTACATGGGGAGCCAAGTTTATGGATTTTGGCTGCATAGCAGAGATGCCATTGTTTCCAAAGCTCCCCACATATTTCTCGCTGCTCATGCCTTTCCTCATCCCCTCAACATCACAGCTTTGTACTAATTGGAGTTTGTCAGCACACGTCTAGACTTAATTTTTTTTTTTTTTGTAATCTGGATACTTCAATTAAACTCCAGTTCATTACACCTCCTTTAATCTTTCTGACCCCTGTTGCCTCTTCCATCAAACCTCCTGCTGTTTGCACTTCCTCCCCAAGAAACTCCATTAAACATCAAAAGTAAATCAATATGATAAGATTGCTCATGCTGTTATAGAACAGTTGCTCTCCCCTTGAAGAGTTTTTGTCTCTTCGCTCCCAATTTATTTGGAAGTGAGTAGCGGGAACCAAACAGAGCACCTATTGATTACCTCCCTCCATCTGTCACTTCTCCGGATGGTTCAGTTGATCCATCTGTTTAGCTCAGCTTCTGTCTCAAGTGGAGGAGAAATAAAGTGCAGCGCCTGTAACAAAAACCAACCAGCAAGGTGGAATAATGCCATTAAACGACTTGCTCTACTGGCTCCCTACCCTGCTATTTTGAAACTGGAACAGTGGTTAAGAAAAATCCCTGAAGTTCTGGAGTCACGACTCTAAAATACTTACATTTCACACCCAACAACCTCTGGGATAGCACGGTGGGGACACATTTACATATAGAAGGGTACAGATCTTCAAGGAGTCATAAAAAATGTGAAGAGCGAAGAGGGGGTTGAATAAGAATAAGAAAAAAAAGTGATTTTTTTTCTGCTGCTGGTTGTACATAACCAAGTCATAATGAATCATTTTGAGAGAAACCAGTGAGAAAAGAGAGAAGGAGAAAAACACAAGTAGAGGAGAGACCCATGAATAAAAAGAGAGAAAGAGAGCGAGAAAGGAAATAACCATTCTGTCAATCTAGGCCGACCCTGTTGCCCCCCGTCGTATAATGTATGCAGCAGACAACAGCAAAATAGCTGGCGGAGAGTAGAGGCAGTGAATTTTTAAAGAGGTAAATCCCAGCTTTGAGGGTATTTGAGAGACCTCCAAATATTCACTGCTCCTTGGAAAAAAAAAAAAGTCAGACAATTTTACAAGGTTACATGGAAACAATCTTTGACGTCTAGACTGAGCAGGAAATTATTTGATTTCTAAACAGTTAAACTATGATGATGCTTCAATCAGTCCCTCTGACCTTCTAATTGAACATGTGTTTTATTTCACAATGACAGGCAGCAGGAAAAAAGGCCAATCAATGAGCAAGGACCAAGGATGTCTGTGCTTAAACTCAGCAAAACAGAAATTTATGACCAGAATATGAAACACGTCTAATTTGACGTCTTAAAATACCTTTCATATTTACTGTATAGTATGGACTTTTCATATAATCATAATGAAGATGAATGAGATATTATGGTTTGAGCTTAAACCCATTAAACAAACATTTATTAGTCAGATAATAAATAATGCATTTGATTTAAAAGGCTGCTTTCTAGACTGTCAAGGTCACCATACAAAAGATTAAAAGCCAGAAAATTTAAAAAGTAAAAGGAATTTCGAAAACAAAATAATCGGAATTTGCTTAGTTGAGCAGATGTTTTTAAAAATCTTGGTTTAGAAAATATTATAGTTTGAGTGTTTGTGAAGCTGATGTTTCTTGAGGAGGAGGTTCAGACAGGTATGAGGGAGGGAGGGTATTGATGGCCTTAAATTTGTAAAAGCACGATTTTGATGATAACTGATTGGAAGCTGTTAGATCTGGTAAAGGCGGGACTTGTTGAAATGTATAAATAATTTATGTTGTTGTCGAAAGAGAAGGGAGTTAAAGTAGTCCAGGTGAGATGCGACTGTGGATTACAGTAAATGAGGGATGGAAGGAGGCCATTAATATTTGGTAAGTGAAAGTGGCAGCCTGAGTGATGTTGCGGATGTGGGTTTGAAAAGATAGAATGTTATCAAACATGACAGGAAGACTTTTAACCTGAGTAGGCAAGGAAATATTTAAGGTAAAACTTGGGGAATTTGAGGGAATGAGTTTGGTCCCATTGGGAAGAAATCCTGCTTCATCACTGTTGAGTTTAATAAAGTTAGATGAAAACCAGGTTTTGAGTTTTCCTGTTACTGAGGGAATTGGGTGTGGAGGTAGAGGATGGTTTGATAGAGTTGAGCTGGGTATTTTCAGCAGAACAGTGGTATTTGAAGTTGAACCTATGAAGGAGATGACCAAGATGGAGGAGATACATTATGAACAAGATTGGGCCAAGGACAGAACCTTGGTGAACACCTGGAAAGTGCAGATAGCTTGAACATTTTAGCTAAATAAATTCTGTGGTAGGAGTTAAAGTGATCCAGAGAGGTGTTTGATATTCCAATCCATTGTAGTCTGTCATTGAGACTAGTGTGAGAGACAGTGCCAAAGCTGCACTATAGTTGAGAAGGATGAGAAAGATTAAAAACCCAAAATCTGCAATTACCTGGAGCTCATTGTAGCACAAGAAGATTTCCTATAACGGCTCTTAAGTCTCTTAGCTTTGATTTTACATAGCTGAGGAGAAAACCAGGAAGTGGAGTGGGAAAATAAGACAATCAGACTTTTAAACGAACAAGTGAATCCTGCAGAATATGGAGACCATGGTTTTATTCCAGGCTGGTAGGAGTGAAAGAGACTTAGAGGAAAGAGGGATTTGGACAATCAGTGTCTTCTTAGAATAAAATTAACATCACACGTTCAATATCAGGTTTTCTCTGATTTGAACCCATTTCTTTAAAATGTTTTTTTTTATTGCTTGTATTGTCCAACTGTCACATTTTTACAGACCTTTGGGATATGAGGAGTAGCTGGTGCTGGGGACCTTTTAAGTAAATTAATTTATGTTTTTGATCATTTTATTTAGAAAATATGACGAGAACTGATTGTTTAGTTATTTAAAAAAAGCTCAAATTTATGCAAAGGATACAGGGATGTGATCCGAGCTGGAACGATATGGTTGATGCATCTCAACAGCAATGTTGAGGCCATCAACAAGCATCAGCTAAATATTCGACTGCACCTTTTATCAGAGTTTAAGTTGGTACGTTTTCTGTACAAACCTGGTTTTTAAGCTTAATCCATATATTTGTAAAGTGGTGGAGGTTAGGGCTTTAACAAGGCCATTCTAGAAGATTGGTGTTAGTCTGCTTAATCCATTGCAAAACATAATTTTAATTTTAGAATATCAGATACAAAGATATAGGCTATGTTAGAGAATTAAAGAGACTGAGTGCTCATATAAACTGGAAGATGCTTAAACATCCCTCCCTCTGGTAGTCCCAGCTGCTCATATCTCTGGGAACAAATCTTAAAGGGTGGTTAGAAAATTTCTCTAAGAAATGGGACAATCTTGAAAGAGGCCCAGTCACTTTTCACTTCCTGTTGAATAACTGCTATAATTGAATTAGTTCATATATATCTCATTCTAGTGCCTTTAAAAGGGGAAATCACTTTTTTATTCTTTCCAGACTAATGAAACTCTCTGCTGCTGACCGCTAAAAGCTAGTGGGACTCCCATGTAGTCCTTCCTCCATCAGCTGCCTCCATTTTTTGGATTCTTTTTAAGATTTTACTTTCGATTTTAGAATAATTAAGTATTCAGAAACCTCTCGTACTTATAGGTGTGTATGAAAGAGATCTCTGTTTTCAGATAACCTTCTGCTTTTTGGAAATCTTCTTTGTTGTTGTGGTTCCCAAATTCTGGGAGAATCTTCAGCTTATTGTGAGGGTAGCCAAAAGGGATTTAGAATGTATTTTTTAATGATTCATATTTTGATTTTACCTTTTATTCCAGTTGAGCTATTTGTTTATTCATTAATTTATTTGTAGGATTTTAAGTGCTTTTGCTCAGTTAGTTTTACTGTAGATTAAGCATTTTATTGATTATATTATGTGTTTTTTATATTCTATGTGCCTGTGCAAAACCTTAATCAGATTGGGTGTGTGAAGTATCCTATAGTTAAAGCTTGACAGACTGATTGATTTGTGTCTCATTAGCAGCCACCTACCCTGCAGCACAGGTCATTTTAATCTTATTATGTAAGAAAAGAAATTTAATCTCAAATGCGCCCCACCGGCAAACTATCATAATGCACGTCAACTTTCAATAACTGTATTGTTCATGTATTACTGATTGTCAAAACCTTTTATACTTAGTGAAAGAATATTTCAATAGAATAACACAAAATAAAATAAAAAATGTAGTAAATGAGCTCTACCATTTACGACATGAAATGTGGTCAAATATTCATCCATTTATGCCAAAATTTTGTTCAAGGCAGTAAAGACTATATGATTACAGTGCACAAAGTATACTTTAAACTTGTATATATCACCTCGATTTTAAGATTCCTAGATATTGTGCTCAGTATAATACCTCCAAAAAGAAGGGTTCACTTGTTTTAGGGTTTTCATTTTCATCTACATGTTAACACTCATCTGCTATGGGTTGCATAGTAGGTCATGTCACCAAAGTAGAGCTCAACGGAGCTGAAAGTCGAGCAGCCTGTGAAGCAGGCGGTGACAGAACATGTTGATTTGCACCTGAGGAGAGACTCCTGAAAGCTTCCAGGAGTTCAGAGATCTGCTGATGTGAAGTGACGGATGCCTCCAGTGGGTTTTGAGGGAGACAGAGAAAAAGAAAAAAAAAAACAACAACAGCAAAGCCCTGATTTCTTGAGTAAGTAAAAAAAAGGGCTAAGAGCAATGTGAGCGAGTACCAGGAATGCTGGTGGAATTGGTTTAGTATGGTGTTTCTTAGAAAAGGCATAGCTGTGTCTGTGTTTCAATGTGTAGAGGTTCTGATGCTGAGCAGAATTAAGACTCATTATCCTGTCTACAGTATCACATGAACTAAATCTCTTTCCTGTGGCATTTGCCAGGTGTATAATAGCAGCCAATCCCTTTGGGCTCTACCTGAAAGGCATGTGTTTTGCACTTTCACAGCCTGTGCCCAGCTCTGTTTGGCAGGCTGAAGCTGGGTTGGTTATACTGTGGGCAGGATAATCTGCTGTAATCTGTCGCTATGCAATCTGGCCACTGCTCAGCAAGAAGTTGGACGAGTGGGAGAGGCCATGGGTGGGACAGCTGGGGGGGACACAAGGGAGTGTGGAATGAGGTCAGGGCTGTGACACTAACTTGTTTACACTAACCACATCACCAGAGATGTGCAGAATAAACAAGCGTGAAAGAGTTGATTCATCATTAAAATCTCCTTTCCTTTCTTTTTTTTTTTACATGCACTCCAGTTTTACTGTAAAAAGTGGATCTCTACGCAACTCAGTATGAGAGTGTGGGGGTAGAAGCTGGAGTGGATGTGAATTTTCATCAGGGTTATCATTGTTGTCATTTATTAGCAGGGAAAATATGAGTGACTCATCTGTGGTTGAAGTTTTTTTTATCAAACTGGGTGAAGGAAGTGCTTTAGCTCCTCCATGGAATGACACAATGCTTTCAGAGAAGTACTTTTTTTTAAAGGAGCGAAATGTTTAATGGACATTCAGTAGCTAAAATCACAAGATTAAATTTCATACTTATTAGGACAAGTTTCTGATTTAAATATCAAGCCTGAATTGTTGGAAAAAATAAATCTAGTTTTGTAGAGACACCAACGATTTACAGCTACCTTGATCCTTAGAGGGAGGTGATCAGATATGTCAAACAACATGGGTTGGGTTGAAGCGATCTCAAAATCCAACACATCATGTCCCAAATCTAAATTAAGTTTAAGAGTAGATATAGAAGAATATTATTGGAAAAGGTCTCCAAATAAATAAAAGTTCAGACTTACAAATATTATTTTAATCTGTTTTATATCATGTTCTTTATCCATTTTTTATGCATATTCTTGTTTCTAATATTGATTATGAACTAAGGGATAAAACATTAAGTCATAATTCTTGTTTTTAAACAAAATGTGATGAATAAAGCTGATTTATATATTATTCCTAAAGGGCCCATCCAGGAGATCACAAAAAAATCCCACAGCATATCTCAGTCTCCTCAAATAAGGTCCGAACCTATGATTCAACAGCACATAAGAAACTCAAGAAAATAGCCTCTATTTAAAAGATCTGGGGGTAAATCTTTGAGAGCCAAAGGGAATAAAGAGGCTTTTCTCACATTTGCAAAAGAAAAAAAAAGATCTTAATTAAGACTTTGGGGAAATATTTTGTGGAACGATGAGACAAAAGTGGATATTTTTGTCTATTTTATCTCATTCTTACAATTTATGCTGAGGAGTATTGCTAAAAGGATGGCTGTGTCTTAACACATAATATGAAGAGCTTAATGAGGGTTGAGCAGCAAGGGCAAAATAAGTCACAAGAGTCGCATTCATGCTTATCATGAGATGATTTTGATTTTCATAACAACTCATTTGTTCTCACAACATAAGTGGCAATAAACGATTAATTGATTCCAATAAATTCTGGGATTTTAGAGCAGCTGCTGACCAACTTATCACAGTCTCATTAGCAGTCTTCCCACGGCTATGTCCAACTGTTTACTTCCGCTCTTTTTTCCCCATGTTTTTTCTTCTTCCCCATGCATGTCAAAGCATTATTTCACCCAAGCTCCATGAGGCTATAGTGGCCAGATGCCCTCTCTTTTCCCATGTGGAGAGGCGCCAGTATTTCCCGCAGAGCTTCTGCTCCTTGTGCACCCTACTGTAAATGTTGGCATTAAAATGTAAGCAGGCGCAAGTGTGGCTCTGTCTCCTTTGTAGGCCCAAGGAGCACAAAGGGCAAACTGAGGCAAGTGGACACTGTGAGCCATGTCATTTGAGATGTGTTAGTTACTAGCAAGTATCCCTGAAAGCATCTCCTAGCTAAGAGCCCTTTAAAAAAAAAAAATGCTAATGTACTTGAATGTCGTGCAGATGACTCGAGCATGGCAGCAGAGTACAGCTGTGATTATATGGTCAACCTATAAAAGAAGCACACTTTCCCAATTTGCAAGCCCTCCCTCCTCTTCCCTATCCCCCGCCCTTACTGCCTCCTCCACATTTGTAGCAATCAGCCAGGTGCTAAATGCCAGGGTGAGGCACAGATCATGGGTTGGTTGGGGCTGAAATTGCACATGGAAATCAGCATCTGGCCTGACTTGGCAGAGTAGAAAGCGGGGGAAGGAAATAACTGTCATTCTGCACTGAGACTTAAACTATGGATTGTGTGTGTCCTGTGGGGAAAGACCGCAGGACGGCCTCTGGCAGGTTAATCATTAACATAGTGGGCTGAGAAGGATGAAGGAAAAGAAAACCCAGCAGGTTGAGACTTGGTTTTCATTTTTTATATGTGGTTTAAATAAAAGAGGGCTGGCTCATTCCTTCAGAGGGACCTGATTAGTAGCAGTGAACAGTGTGAGGCAGAGACAGGAGAGCTGACACCAGCCAGACTGTTGGGAATTAGCTGATCTGGCAGCCCTGCCCTCGCCAGGGGCTTCTCAGTGATGGTAGTTAATGAATAATCAATGGCAAGACAGGGTCAGTGGTGGGGATGTATGTAAATCCCTTCTACACTCTCATATAGACTTAATGGTTTAATTAAACTAATCACTGTATTGACTCAGGGCTCCAAAGCCCTTTGAAGCCTGCTGTATTAATGACATAAAATCAGGCTCCCTCTTTTGTTGCAGAAATGTGTGCTGAGAGGAGACTAAATGAGCCACCACCGCTGCTTCTGTTACTGCTGCTGCACGGTCTCATTTTCCCCGGCTTACTCTGCATACAAGAACTCTGTGTGAGAAAACGCACAAGGGTAATTTAATAATCAAACTAAACTCTACCTGCACAGAAGGCACCCTCAGCCTAGATATAATACAGCGTGATGTAACAGTGTTAGCGCACATGGAGTAAATGAACTTTACATTTTCCGAGTCAGTGGCTGCGTCTCTCAGTCATGCAAAAGAAGCCATATTATCCATTATCACAAAGCTGTCTCTAGTGTGCGTCAGAGATGCCTTTCAGGTAGCATGGCAACATGAGAGACGGCAGCTTTAATGTGTTCCTCTTCAACCAGACAGATACAGTTTGTTATCTTCCACAAGGAGTCAGTCTGTTGGCACAAATCCCACCCTCTCCCCTTTTCCTGTGAAACCTCTAGATATTATATCATTGTATCATATCATATCATACTCTCCAGAAACAATCACATTATGAAGCCAAAGCTATGGAGGTTGCACATGCATTGATCCCTGGTGAACTTTTTAACAACCACTGCTCATATAACCACAAGCTACGGTGTTTTTTTTTTTTTTGATACTTTATGCAATACACAAAAGCAACTAGTGGGATAGCAGAGAGATGGTACACTTGTTTCAAAACAAAATGTCTGAAAACTTATCCATGAACTGTTGCTTAACCAGCTTTACTCTCAGATCCATTAAATCCAGCCCACCTGTTTTTTGTTTAAAACAACTTTTCTGTGAAGGTCTTAGGAGCTTGTTAGAGAACATCTAAGGTGAAACACCACCATGCAGACAAAGAAGCAAAACAGATAGGGCAGGGAAAAAGTTGTGGTGTCGCTAAAAGGAGGATTAAACTAATAGGCCTAATTAGAAGAACTTTAGGCAAGGAAGCAAAAAAGTTGCCCATGGTATCTCTGGGGAAGCTGCAGGAATCCACGGCTCAGGTGGAAGATTTTGCATTTTATGCATTTATTTATTCATTTATATATGACATTCAAAAAGAAAAGCAATTTTCAAAAAGTCTACAAGAAAAAGAAATATACAGAGCAAAACCTTTTGGCTCAGGAGTTCGAGTTGGGACAATTAAGCCTGAGGTACTTCAGGCTTAATTGTGTGATCCAGACAATGGCCATCGCCTCCACCTGAATCAGAAGACTCAGGTGGAGGACCATCTGATCATCTGATCCTGAATGTCAGCAAAAACAGGGAGATGACTATAGATTTCAGAAGATACAGGACCAAGTTGAATCCAGTTAAACTCATGGGAGAAGATGTGAAGGGGGTGCAGGAGTATAAATACCTTGATGTTCACCTGGACAAAAAAACTAGACTGGAGATGCAACTGTGGAGCCGTCTACAAGAAGAGAAACTGTAACTCCTAAGGATGCTTAGCGTCTTCGATGTTTTCAAAAAGATGCTACATGTCTTCTATAGCTCTGTTGTGGAGAGTGCAACCTCTACCTCGATCATCATTTTTAAATTTACTTTTATTGTCTGTTGAATGAGGGGTTAGAGTTTATCTTGGGGGTATGGGGGCGGGACTGTTTGTGTGTTTTGTGCATGTGTGCTTGTTCTCCTTTTATCTATGTATACCTTTTACGTGACCTGTTTTTAAACTGTTTTCATATTGTAAAGCACTTTGCGTTGCTGGATGCAGGAAAAGCGCTTTATAAAAAAAGTTTGATTTGATGATTTGATTTGTTCTGCTGGGGAAACAGCATCAGAGCAAATGCTTTAAAAAAGCTCAACAAGCTAATAAAGAAGACCAGCTCTGTTCTAAGACCTCTTGGAACCTCTGGAGATTATTTCACAAAGGAGAATACTTCATAAAGTGAAGAACAATATGGACAAACTGAAAGGTTGCCTTAAATATAAAATAAAAACAAAATTAGGTTTGGAGTTCCTGACGGGCAACCACCACTAAAAAAAAAGCTAGATCAAGAAGGGAACTGCTCAGATAAAACCTTATTTAACTGTAACAATGCCCAGTCAGTATGTGTACCACACAGTTCGGAACCTGGAAGAGGCCTTATAGGGCGTTTGATAAAAAACCTTCTGCCTCTCTCTAATGGCAATTGTGATTCTTGCATGACCATCTCTTTTTCTCCAGCTTCACAACTAACTAAATAATAATAATAATGATAAAAACTGGAGATTCTGTAGCATGAAAAAGAAGTGCAATCTTTACATGTCATAGTCATGCAATTTTCAGGTGTAAGCAGAGTACTCTACTAAGCACTGTAAAAAAGGCTGGTAAGTTTCTGCTATGACTTTATCTTTTCTTTTTACAGAAAACTAAGTAAAAAAAACCTTATCCATTTTTTTACAGATTGGTTTTTCTCTAAATCTTTCTCTAATCCAAACTACTCTTAAATGTTCCCTATTGCCGCCAGTGAAGTTGTTAGGACTCTCTTACTTAAACAGCTCTGATAAGTATGAATGAAAGAACCGAAAAAATGATTTACAGATAATGTTCTAAAATACATTCTACACAACTTGTTGAGGGGAAAACAAAAGATTCAGCATTATTTTATTATCAGGTGCTTACACTATATAACCCCTGTCTAATGCCACCCTGAGCAACTGCCAACAAAAACCTTAACCTCCAGTTCTGCAGAACTACCCGAAAAGACTGGTTGTGATATATACTGGTGTTGATATATAATATAAAACCCTTGTAAATAGCTTTGAGGTTTCTGATTTTTATGTGACTAAATGTGAACCAGTTCAGAAATACTTTAGCAAGGAACTGTACATGTGAGTTCATGCATTAAAACTGAAGAGCTGTGGGTGAACCTATGAGAAACACTGAGAAATGTTTTTGCCACAGCATTTCTCTGTGTGTGTCTGAGAGAGAGCATACAGGGGTGTGCATGAGTCACTTTCAGAGGTTTCATGAGTTAACACTGAGCGGGGACTCTGTATTTAGCAGCAGATAGAATAATTGTCTCTTCATCAGCTCTCCAGAGATTACAATAGTAACTGTCAAGTGAATCAGAATTCTTGACATTTTTTTTAGTCTGTCATTGAAACACATTGTTAAATCAGACTTTGTGTAAGGCCCGTTTTATGTGTGACTTTCCCAGACGAGCCCCATCATCCATCCCCAATGTGTCATATAAGCAAACCGTAGTTACCCCTGCTAAGAGAAAGAAAAAACTCAAAAGAAAGGATGAACTCCTGAATGTGCAAGGCAGCAGGAGAGGAGGAAAAGCTTGACAAGGCATCTTATCTTCACTGTGTTTCTTACTGTGCTCACGCTCGAAGCTGCTTGCTGAGAGGTAGAATTTCCTGCAAGCAGGTATTTGTGTGTGTGTATGTGTGTGTGTGTGTGTGGGGGGCTCTGAAGAATGAAAAAAACCAGACACTTTTCTCAAGATATCTCATTTGTTCTCTCATCTGGTTTGTGCAGAGTATGAAGATTTGCAGAGCTAAAGATAGAGAGAAAATCAGACACAGACACACTTTAAAATGTCTAATCTGTATTCTGTACACAAAGCTAAGCTTTAGGCCTGCAACCACAAACAAAAAAGGATGTTTGGATGGAGTTTTCCACCCTGATAGTCAGGAATTTGTCTATTAGAGATACAACTGTACTGGATGGACTTTTATCTGAAACTAATCTGAAGTCCTTTTAGAATATCCCTTCCTTCTAAGGCTGCGTGGAGATTTCTGGAATTCATTAAATGAATCTGCATCTTCAAATAATGCAGTTTAATTTCCATAAAGTAATCACTATCTGCTGAGTTAAAAATATTCTCCAGAGTATGAGTCATTTCTACAGTAAACTTACCCAGTATTTCTGAGACATTCTTATACAACCTACTGATCCTTTGTTCACCTCTTTCCCTGACTATGTTTTTCTTTAAATGTCACACTCATGGGTTAATCAGGTTACTGCAGATGTTACAATGCCTGCTTTTATGAAAGCAATAAATGATATCTCAAGAGGCCTTACAGAAAGTGAACAGCTGGAAAACTTCACATGCTCAGCAGTCACGTGGTTATACGTTTTTTATACACTTTATTTCTTTTTGGAAAGCAATTCACAGTGCTGTAAAAAAAGTATTCTGTCAAAAAAAAAATGTTTTAGATCATCTGGTAAATTTTGATGGCGGACAAACGTCAACTCAATAAAAACAACCAACAGAAAGCTATTTTTAAATCATGAATTTGTTTAAAGGAGTAAAATAAACTAAATAAACTAAACCATACGAAAATATAATTAACCAACTTTGTAAAGTTGTAGATTAAGAGATTCAAAAAAAAATTTTTTTTTTGATTAGCTTTCTGAACCACATGTAAGCCTTATTACTACCTGTAAGAATAAAGAACTCACAACCGGCTTGACAACATGAAGTTGGCTAGAAACTCACCAAAGCAACACGTCATGCCCTTATCTAAAACAACAACTGCAAATATCATAACAAGAGTCATCCAGGAGCCTAGAAATGAACCCAGAACAATTTACTATATAGGCCTCATTTGTCTGGGCCAAAACAATGTTCATGATTCAGCAATAAGACAGGCACTGGGGAGTAAAAATGGCCGCCATGTGGAAGATACAGATTGAAAATGACTGATGACCAAAAAAGAAAAAATCAAGGGGCGATTGAAGAAAATAATAAAAACCCCTGGGACATTTGGGAAAATAAGAGAGGTTGCATATCCTGCTACACTGGGTCTAAGACTAACAGCAGTTCAGAAGAAGATCCTCAGGCTGCTGAGAGTGAAACACGATGGTGGTGTGATGGTTTGGGGCTGCTTTATTCTTCAAAGAACTGAAGGAAACTGTTTAGCCATTTTGTGACCTTAAAATGTTATAAAGGGAAAATATATTAGCAGGTGAACTTCTGAAAAGGAAAAAAAAAAACTTAAAAAGAGTGTTTGTTGTAACATTAAACTGGTTGTTTATGATGACAGCCCTAAGGACGTCCCCAATTTAAATTCTCCATGATGATGTTAAAACTCTTACCTGTTGATCCAGTAAGGAATTTAGCTCATCCAGCTATTAGATTCATTACTATGTTATATCAGGACAGATTGTTTTAAGTATGTTTTTCCACATAATAGATGGAGTGATTAAAAAACTTTATTTTATATCTATTTACTTCATCTTTGTCTTAGATTACAATTTGTCAAATTTACCTGAAACATTTTGAGTGCACCAAAAAAACAAAAGAAAACAACAACAACAAAAACAAAAACACAAACAAAAGCAGAAGGCATCTGAGAGGGAATGAACCCTTTTTCATGGCACTGCATGAGTTTAATGATTCCACATTGAGACTTTTATTCATGTCATCAGTGTCTTATTTGAGCTATATGGAGATCTAAATGCTGCAAAGGAGAACAGTAAAGAGGCAGAGTGCATGTTCTCATCTAAAGGCCAAATAAAATGCTGTAGATGAGGAAGTTTGTTGATGTCAAAATACAGAAAAAAATGTTTTGGGGACAAACCTTGCACGCTCTTTAGTGGAGCATGTAAACATTTACACAGGGGTATGAGTCAACCCATTTTTCCCCAGATTTTTTTTCATCTCCTCTTTGGTTGTTTGTATATTCACTTCAAATCCTCGTTACCCAGGCTCTGCATGCTTTTCTGTTATAGCGCCTGTGGTCTGTTTCTTTCACTGATCAGCCTTCCTGTTGCTGCAGAGGAACTGTCAGCTGTGAGATAAGCATAGTGAGAGCACAAGCTTTGCGATAGGACGACTGGGGGAGGAGAGAAACTAAAGCACATAAGAGGGCAAAAGGCTGGCTTGTTCAGAAAATGAATAGATAATCACAGGTTGTTTTTGGAACACAGGCGTCTTGGGAGTTTCGAGGAGGAAAACTACATAGGACTGGATGGTGGTCTTGGCTCTTAAGTCCCAGTTGCAGCAGGATCACTGGAAATCCCTCTGAGTTGATGGTGAAATATCAGAAGCTCTCTCTTGTGGGACCTAAAATAACATGTACAAGAAAGGGTTAAGGGAAACTGAGAGCATACTGGCAACGTGGGACCAAAGAGTCCAAGTTTCATCAAGTTTAAAGGGACTGAGGATTACAGAGAAGGGATATGCATGTTTCTGAACTTTGCCTTTGCCAATATGACACGCATGGGAGAGCAGGACCGAGAGAGGCGTTGTTGAATCCTTTTGTGGATCGAGGACAGTTTGCAGCACGTAAAACTGGTGCTGCAGTCATATCTGCCTTAAAACGCGTGTGCGCAGTAAGAAAGTGGATGCGTGGGAGAGAGGCAGCCACACTGGGAGTGAGACAGCCCGTTGTAAGTGGAGGGTTGGGGGAGTTTTCTTTAGATGGTCAGCCCCGGCAGGGTCACAGAACAGGCAGAAATGAGTCAGAGGAAGCTGACGCGGCAGCTGCGGCTGTGGGAGAATCCTGAGGGCCCCCCTCATGCCCCCCCAGTTCTCACCTCACCCTTGTCGCCAGATGATCAATCACGTGGACACGGGGGGTCTTCTCTGTTCCGGCGCTTGAAACTGAACCGCAGCATTGAGGAGCGCAGACGCTCGTCTCATTGTCTCCACAGGTAAAGTTGTGCACCAAAGGCACTAATATTTAACGTGTCCCATTTTTTCTTTATATAAAAGTGGGCGCTGTGATATTTTGCTTGTATTTGACTCGGACTGATGCAAACATCAGTGTAATGTGAGTGTGATTTTAGAATGGAATCTTAATTCAGTGGTAGTCTCATATTAAATTATTCTCAGACTTCAGACACAAAATAAAGAAATAAATGGGAGGACTAGTACCTGTAGTTTACAGAGCTTCCCCTCGGTAGACACTTCTGATGTGTTTTTCATTACAAGGGAAAACTTGTTCAGTAATAACTTGATCTGTTATGTTTATAGAGCCCTGTTGGAGGAGGATAAGTCCCAATCTTCACTTTAAAAGTGTAAATTCTTAAAAAAAAAAAAAAAAAACAGACTGTTTTTTTAATCAAACGGAAAGTCCCTGTTTTCTTTCTTTTTTTTGCTCTTATAGCGTGTAAAGTTCATGTGAATTTCAAAGATAAGTTACACCCTTAAAAAATTAGCAACACATCAATCTTTTAACAAAATAAAAGTGATTATAAAAATGTTTTTATTTATGTCTTAATTCCAAATAAAGGAAAACTGACATTTCTTTTTTTTATGGATAAATGTTTTCTTTATGTGCTGTGCAGTTTAGTGAACAGCACAGTACATAAGACCCATTGCTTTTAATTTCTGAGAGGAAATATGGTCTAAGGGGTTTGATGAGGCCTGGTTTCGGGGGAAATGAGACGTGTAATTTAAAAAATGTGAAGTTCCTCGTTTATATCTGAGCTTGACTCTGATGAAATAAAGCAGATTTCTTCTTGTTTTTGCTCCTAAACTAAATGAGGAAGAAAGAACTGGTTTTGAAAGCTCTAAATGTTTTGTATTCTCTACAACTGATGCTTTTCTTTTTTTAAATGCCCTATAAAATAATTTATAAAATGAATCAGTTCACTCTAGAGCTCTTAATCTTTGGAAAAATATCCTATTGGTATGATACAATTTCCTCTTTAGTGCATTAAAGTGGACCTACCAAGGTGTACACAGGATCAGAAGACAGATCCTTAGTTTAACTGGGGGTCAAAAGTCCACAGGGAACCTTAAATACAGGATGTGTGAGTATTCTCAATCAGTCAATCGTTTATCTCAGACCTTTGGGCTGTAAAAGAGACCTCAGCCCTCATCAAGCTTCCAATCATTCACATTCTGCAAGAAACAGGTTTAGCTACAGAGAAATGGTAGTTATTATTGCAAAGTTTGCTGACTAATGTGATTTCTACTGAAAAATGACTTGTCAGTAAAGTGTAATTGTCAGAGCAGCCCTGTGGCAATCTGCCAATACCACGTTAGTGCAGACTTGAAGTGATATCTCAGATCTCATCTTCTGTCTGCAATATTCTCTGTAAGAAAATAATAAACAGCAGGCTGCAATGTTTAGGTTTGGGCATTCCCTAAATACTATTTGTGGTTACTAAGAGATCAGAAGATATAGTAAAATGTTACTTTGTATGTATATCAGGTTGAGGTTCAGGTGAAACCAATTTTCCTTTCTGTCTTCTCTATTCCTTCAGCTTCGATTCAGAAAATGGCCCCTCACCAGGACGAAGTCCCATGGATTCGCAGGCGAGTCCTGGGTTGGTGCTCCACCCCTCCTTCCCTCAGAGTCAGCGCAGAGAGTCCTTCCTATACCGCTCGGACTCAGACTACGACACATCTCCCAAAACTATGTCCCGCAACTCCTCCATCAACAGTGAGGGGTAAGATCAGCACCACTCTAGAGTAAATATTCACACTCACATAAACATACATTTTAATATGAGCCCAAACAACAATTGGGCTGAAACAATTAATCGTATTAATAATGATTAACCGATTACTGAAATAATCGTCAACCAATATAGTAATCGATTAATCGTTAATTTAATTTAAGAATCTCTAAAACATGCTTTTAGCTGAAAGAGTTGTGCTACTTTACTTTTAATAGGTCATTTAGAATCAAGGGTAAAATAAATGAGCATTAGTTAAATGATTATAACTGTAATCTGCTTAATACCAGGGTTGTTAGCCTTTTATATGAGGTGCACCCCAAGATTGGCTGTTAAAATCCAGGTGCCTTTGAACAACTTAGAACAATTTAGTAACTTAGACTATGGTTGTCAGCAGAGTTATTAATTACCAACCAAGGAAAGTTCTCTGTTAATTCAGCCGTCAACCAAAAAGGATGAATCTGGCCCGAGTGATACATTTTTCACTGTATAAAATAACTAAAAACAACAACAGATTAAAACAATGGTACCCGTGTTAGCTAACAATAACTAAATCTAATCACTGCTTAAAATAAGGAAAAGTAAAATAAAAACAAACAAAATGGAAAGTGGGTTTTAAGAATCCGTTCAATGTGGGGAAGGTTCAAGCTTTTAAGCTTAATGCATTCAAAGAGTCCTTTAAACAGTAGATAAATGTGAATAGACCCAGTCAAAGGATATTAAATGCAGTCAAAACAGTAAGGTTTCATTTGGTTTTACGGTGAAAAATGAATAATGACTCAAATGCATTAACTGTAAAAAAGCTGCAAGAGAATGGGTTAGCTCAGCTGGTCCCAGCAGTTCCGGTTTTGTTGGTCCTGGCTGAAAAAGAAAGCATCGTGCTCACAGCAAGAGGTACCTTGGAGCTAAAGATGCTAGCTAGTCCACTGTAGCATTCAGTTGGTCACTGTTGTTTCAAACACCATCAAGTTAAAATCAGAAAGCTTATTTCGGGTAACACAAGCTGGAGCAAATATCTATTCAACCTTATTTTCCAACCAGAGCAGAGCAATTGTTAAGCACCAGAAGGAGAGAGGGGAAGGATTAACTTTACTGTTGGCTCGGTGTAGGAAGGAGTGGCCCTTCAGTTTGGTTCTCACACCCCCTCCTTGGTCCAGTCAGTTCATTTGCAGTCAATTCATGAAAAGATTGGGGATTGATCTGATGCAATAATAAAGCAACTGTAATTTTGTAACTCACAAGACATCTCCCTGTTGCTACGGCGGTTAGCCATTAGTTGTTGCTCCTAGGCGGCGTGAGGTAGGAGATGACAGCAGGCGGTCCTCTTCACAGTTCGGCTCAGCAGCTTCTCGCGGCTCTTCTAGAGAAGAGAACTGGATAGTTTCCTCTGCTTTGCAGATGGGTTCACAAACACTGTGTTCCACTCGGTTCAAATCGCAGGAAAACACTACGTTTAACTTTCTGAATCATAGGCAGATTCAGTGTGACTCAGTCCAGCGAGCACAGACTCTTTCCCGGAGGGATTTGGTGGCTACTTACGTAGCTTCAGCTGATAATCGGTGTGTCCCACCTTATGTGGTCGCCGGCCAATGGCAAGCAGGTTCCTATATATGACCTCGGGTGCAGGATGTGACATCACAAGGGAGTACTTCTTCGTTTTTGACATTTAACTTCAACAAGAGGAACCCGATCAAAGCTGTTATTATACCACAATTGTAAAAAACAAAAAACAACATCTAAACATTTTGCAATCAAGATGAATACTCCTTTTTTTGTCCATCAATACGCTCTATCCAGAAATCCTTAAAGAACCTTTTGCCATCAGATTATCGATCGAAAATTAATCAACAGATTAATCAATTAGTGAAATAGTTTTTAGCCTGTTGACAAACCCCTAAACAACATATTTACTGTTTGTATTAATATAGCTTAATCTGAATCAGTAACAAAAATCTAATTATTTTGATCAGCGTAAAACATGAAGAGGGGTTTAAATGTTGAAATCAAAGATATAGGCATATATCCAAGCCCATTTCTCTCAATTACAATATCATTGCAAAGCCAGTATATTTCGAAAATGTAGTTTAAAGAAAAATCCCAGTACTCATTCATTACATGCAGAGAGACATATTTCAAGAAAGACTTAAAGCTCATAATAACCCATGATTAACTTTATTAGCTAATTAGAAGTTTATTTAAGACCAACAAAAATAGTAAGCGAAAATGATGAATTGTTATCTTAACACAACACAGGAAATACTGCTGACCTGGCAGTCGTCCAGCAGAGATTTATGGACATCCTCCTAAAAGGAGACTGAACTAACTTTGATCATTACTAAAGGACTGGGCTCTTCACAGAGCGCTGTGTCTATGTTACGGGGGGGGTGAGCTTCCACAGAGGAAGCTCACTGCTCCGTAAGGGGTGGGTGTAATGCAGAGGACAAATTTCACTGGATTCTACAAAGTTGCAAAGACACATAAAGATAAAAATGTATCCAAACTTAAGTGGAAGGAAGGCATTACGTAACATAAGGTGCACAACAACCAGGATTTTAAAGCAAAGCTTATTATAGAGTTTAGAGGAGGTCAACTGTGGCTAAATCCAGCACTTCAATAACAACTACATACCATTTCCAGAAGATTGTCTACAACAGCTGTCACTTATCCTTTGTTAAGCTACTCCTGAACCACAGAAACTGGCTACAACGTCCAGCAACTGTCAGCAGGTGAAAAAAAACCAAAGCTGGTGGAAATCCATGTTCAGACTTTACTAAACTGTGAGCTCAGTTTTGTAATCACTAAGTACAGAAAGTCAGTGACATCTGTCACGTTCTTATCTCATCGTAACATGAATAATGTCATGTTACAAGCTGTGGATTGTGCTGATTAAAACATGCCACTGCTTTGAGTTTATATGACAACAGATCCACCCAGTCTATAGCACATGCGAGCAATGTTTCCAAACGTTTGATAGATGGCTCATAAGGATTGCAAAACGCAGGTCATAGTTTATCAAACTCTGCACAAAGATTACAAAACGGAGCAGTTTAGAAATCCATGAGTCAGATTTCCACCATCTGTAGTTTTTGTCACCCTCTGACACTTGCCGTACTCTGTTCCTACCATAACCATCTTAGCTCAGGTATGGAGAAAAAATACCTGGAGTCATTTAGCATTATAAATTCCTGTTTTCTGAATAAGTTAAGTTATGTTTTTCCTTTACAAATTAAATCTAAACGGTTGAGGTCTGCTGTTTAGGTATCTGTTACCTACTTTAATGAATGCTTGACTGGACAGCAGGGATCCGACTTAAACCCCACAATGGAGTGAAGAAGAAAATAAGAGGCAGAAGAGGCTTTCTTCCAAAAATGCAAGGAAGACCTGAAGGCAGGTTTCAAAGCAAACTGGGCTTCCTCAACACCTCAGCAGAGCTACAGGCTGGTCTCTTTAATGCCATGCTGCATTGATTCATACAAAAAGAGCCCTGATCAAGTATTTATTGCATATACTTTTTACTACATGGACATTGTAGTAGAGACACATCTCTGTATTATCTGTCTGTCTGTCTGTCTGTCTGTCTGTCTGTCTGTGTCTGTCTGTCGATAACATTGTAATGTATTTAGCTACACCAGTGATCACCACAAACTTATTCTACTCTCCTTTTTCCCACCAGACACGCCGAAGACATGATTGTCACCCCTTTTGCTCAGGTATGTTCAGGTGTTTATTTTATACTATGCTTATTTTTTGCAGTATTGCTTAAAAAACACTGAAAAACAGTAGAGTGAACTTACCCCACCCCACCCCCCCACCCCAACTCTTCTTCCTTCCCTCCTACGTTGTCCATCCAACCCCCAGGTGTTGGCCAGCCTACGAACTGTAAGAAGCAACTTCACCATCCTCGCCAATGTCACAACACCCACTAACAAGTCAGTATCATGCTGTCAAACCCCCCCTTCCCCACACTTGTGCTCATCACGACTGCCTGCTTAGTTTGTAGTTGATGTGCATATGCAAATGTTTCTCTCTCCCATGTGGAAACATTTTAACCATCATGATTAACACGTTTATGAGTCTCAGACAATGCTCAGGGAAAATTTAATCTGCATCATTTGGCATTTTTCCAGTTAACTGACTGAGGGCTGAGTGCACAGAGCTTTATGCCTCAGATGTATGTCCCTGACTCTTTGCCCAGACAATAGAGACGGTCAATAATGCTAAAATTATTCTCCCTTGTAATGCAGTAGACAGAAGGAGCTCGAGCTGGCAGGCTTTTAGCACCACGTCAATATGATATATAAAGCAAAGCTGCACAGAATCATCAGTGTCTATTATTACACAGCGCTGCACAGTGAAAAGGCCTGTTAAAAAACACAGTTAGGAGAGAATAAAAGCAAGAGACAGGCTATACCTTTGAATTGTTTTAAAAATACACAAAAGCTGTGATGTTCAGTATTAATACTGATTTAGATTATTTAGATGTAGTCAGTAATTTATATTTTTGTCATAGATGTTTAAAGAATACTGTTACCACATCAACTGTTTCTATCTTTTGTCTGTACTAAGCCCTTTGTTGCATGATACTGTAATGGTGAATGAACTGTATTTTCGTCCTACGCCACACGGGGGCAGCAGTGTTTTATTCATCCTCTGCTATGTATTCGTCTACAGGAGGTCACCAGTGACAAGCCAACCCACGGTTCCCCAAGCTACTCTCTCTGGTATGCTGTCACCTAATTAAAAGGGCTTTTCTTTTAATAACACACTGAGGCTCCAATACCCCCCCCCCCCCACACACACACACACAAAATAAATAAATAAGAATAAATCAACCAAGCATACAAGAAAAAAACAATTATATGGATCCCTCTTATAGCACTGTCTCCCAACAATCATTATTATTATAGTTGTTTTTGTTATTTATTATTCTTTTCATTATAAATACATGTGGTTTTAAAGCCCAAATATTGAACTCTGTTTCAATAGTCAATTAAAAACAAACTTTTTTGCTTTTATTTGATGTGTTTTCTTTACTTGAGTAATGTGGTATGATGTGGTCTATTCCCTAAACATAATCATTAGGCACATGTAATTTAATTTTTGTGTAATGTAGGAATACAGCATCACGTTTCTAAATGTTATTAACACTAATGTAGCTAATGTGCTACACATATATTTGTTTATTTATTTATGTAGGTTATGTAGGGTAAGAAAAAGAAATCACAAGTGACCACATTTGACTTGTAATACTAATATTAAAACACTGTCAGATTCAGCGATCTATCATTATTGCTCAGTGTGCATGTCACCGGAGTATCAGTACTAAATTCAACAAGTAATGAACAGCAAAGCAAGACAACAGAGCAAAAACAAGCATAGTGAATGTTTATAAGGGGTCACCTAGGTGGTGCCCGTGGACAACAGGGCATCCTCAAGGATCACATGATCATACAACTCACTGATCAGCTGAGTTATTAGTTCTTTTTTAGTTACACTTTCATAACAATTATTTAAAAATGGCAATATCTAAGAAACTAAAAATATGTGTGTAATACATGTTATGTTAAAGTAATTGCTGACTCTTACAGTAATATAATAAACAAAGGAATATATTAAGTTAAAAGGTTTAAACAAGGCTATATTTCTTTACCAAATTTTGCAGGGAGTCTGTGTGATGGAAAATACAAGATACATTTACAAACATGTTTGCCCCCAAACTGCAAAAGATATGTTTGGATTTCTTTGAAACTGATTTGTAAACCACACAGTTCTTCAGAAGCAGAACTGTAAGAATTGCATTTCAGAAATAACTACCTACCTTTAGTTTTCCAGCTCTTTTCATTATTTTCCTTCTGTTGGCTTAAATTATTTCTGAGATATTCTGTTCATTTCTCTCTCAGAGGAGACGTACCAGCAGATGGCTCGGGAGACTCTGGAGGAGCTGGACTGGTGTCTGGACCAGCTGGAGACCATTCAGACCCACCGCTCAGTCAGTGAGATGGCTTCCAATAAGGTGGGCAGCTACTGACACACAAATATGCTCCCCAGCAATGGCTTTGGATGATGTATCCAGTCTTGTTTCTTTAATGCAGTCAAAATGCACAGTTGCTCAGGGAAGAGTTAGAAAGAAGGATCCACAAGCATCAGGTAAAATATGTTAAATGCTCTATGAACAGGTTTCCTATTGCTTTATACAATCTGTAGGAAATGGTGCTGCCTTCTGTTGAGACGGTCATTCCTATTTGTTGCTAAGAACAAGAGGACTAGGTTCTGTTCTTTGTACAAAACTGTAACACATTATATGACAAACAGAATCTCAGATGACTAAGCATTGGGACTGATTGGGAGATGGCAATAGGAGGAGTTTGCCAGGGGAACCTACTCTGATTATAACATATCCCTGTCCAAATAATGCTGGACCAGCTTGTTGTAAAAACAATTAGCGCAACATATAGAGGAAAAAAAAATTATTTTCAGTATATTGATGATGTGTAATAGATACGGACTCTAATGTTATTTTAAATTGGTGGTGTTAAACACTCATTGCATAGTCGCACAGTGCAAATATGTTGCGCCAGATATCAGAGGATTTTCTTCAATCACATGAAGGTGAGAAGATGGACCAACCACTTAAGGATGCGTGCAGTTGTACTTTCAGTTACTTGGGGACAGAGAGGTAGTGAGAGAGGGAAAGGATGTGACGGTCT
>JAUZNJ010024871.1:0-16807 GCA_034780135.1 Jordanella pulchra | reverse complement strand
CTGGTGGAAGTGGCTGGGGAGAGGGAAGTCTGGGCCTCCCTTCTGAAGCTGCTACCCCCGCGACCCGACCCCGGATAGATGGAAGAAGATGGATGGATGGATGGATGTATGGATGGATGGATGGATGGATAAAATCAATGTCCTACACAGACTAATTAAAACACTATTTTGATAATTATCTATGTAAACAAATGTTGTCATCACTTGACAAGATAGATGATGCGGACATTGCAGAAGCTATTTTGTACCATGATGGCCTCGGTATTGTTGGAGGGGGAGAAGCAATGGGGGTACCCGTTTATGTATCAGCAGTCTGTAGTCTGACCAATAGATGTCGCTGAAAACCAGACACTGTAGCTTTAAGAAATTCTCTTTGTCATTCTGGCATTTAGAAAATAAACAAATAGCTAATCCTTAGTGACTAGAAGAAGGAAGTTCTGGTCTAATTAATTGTAAGAAAAAAAAATTCTCCCCAATCTCCCTTCTTTAAATATGTTAATTTAAAAAGTACTTTGAAAGTGTCAACTTTACTTTTGGTTATGATTGCATAATCTAGGTCCAATTTCACAAATATGCATGCATGTAATTCATTGTCCAGATGTAGGAAAGTCTGGAGATAAAGAGGCCAGTGGTCTTACAGGACAATATCCTTCCCCCTCTGGAGGATTCCTTTATATGTCAGTGCTGTTGTGTCATGTCATGTCACTGCCCTCCCTCATGCACACAATACAGCACCGACATCAGCGTTTTGCATGTGCAATGACAGTCCTTGGATTTTTTTTGACTGACATGCCCTCACCTCATGCCAAGCGCATGCATGCATGGATGTGTTTCTGCATCTGTGTGCACACCTACATGGTTAATACTTTACATGTGTTAGCTGTGCACTCTTACTCACTGCGGTGTCGCATGCTCATTGTGTTGGATACTCACACCCCGCCTTGCTGGCTGGACGCCAACAACTGCCCCCATTGTACCGAGTATGAAAAGAAAGAAAGGCCCGTCGCTTGCACACACAGATACGCACACACTCAACCGTCCATCATACGACTCAACAAAAGCCGCACAATTAGCCTATAACGTGCAGAATATTTACATACATCGCTGGTGCCGTTAAGGTTAATCCCATTTTCTATTCACTTCCATGTATGCCACACTGATCTCAACTTGTTTATGCTGCGGCACCTGACATCAGAAGCCGCTAATACGTTTCCGTTTGGGTAGTTTATTGAAGAAGGTTGATGCATACTGGTTTCTAGATCCGCTAAGATTAATCATCATTGACTTTAAGTAATAAATACAGGATTATTTCATTTGTCTAAGGGGGCACAAGCCATGCAGCTAGTTTTATGTGCCAAGCTTCTTAGATTGCCTCATACATACCAACAAATAGGTACCACCACACTAGATGATGTAAATTTTGTTTTGTGAAGAAGAAAACACATAAATATTCAGTAGAACAAAGAAGCTGATTGCCTACAGGTCAGTTTGTCTTGCCTCTTTTGTTTTGTACTTTTACAATTTAATTCATTTTATACCTGAGATTTTTTGGGTGCAAATATCGATATTTTCCTAGCATGCAATAATTTATATACACATTAGGGATGTTTCATAATTGACTAAACATATGTGATTTAGAGTCATTTTCTATCATTGCATTTTAAATCTGACAATAGCAAATAATTATTTAAACTAATATTTTTATTTTGGTTTGATCATCACATGCCATATTCCTTAGAAATCAGATGAACAGAAGGGAGGAGCCAGAAACAATAAAAATAAAAGTCCAATTGGTTACATTTACAAATGGTACAGAGACCATTTAATAATGATTTACAGATAGCTTATTAATGTTTAATTTGTTTACAAACTGCATACAAACCATTTATAAGATTTAAATAGATAATTTAATTAAAAGTTGATCTGAACATAAAGGCTAGATTCAGATCTTAAGTCCACTGATTTTAGGGTAAGGGCTAAACTGAAATGGCAGGGCAATATAAATCAAATTCAAATCAGGGTTTTACAGGAAGTCTGCTTATGTTAGAGGGCTAAACCAACACGACAAGGCAATATGATCTACCTACCTTTTATAAATGGTTTAGATGCAGTTTATAAATGATTATTAAACATTACCAGACTATTTGTTAATCTTAAATAAATGGTCTCGTTTCCATTTCCAGATGATGGTTATTAAAGTGTTACCGTTCAATCTTCTTCTCAAACAATATATGGTTAAATGATAAGCAAGATTTGATTTTTTTTCCAAATTATCAAAGTACTTACTTAGAAAAATAATCTGAAATATTGTGGTTAAAAAACAAATTAAAATTTGGACCCAACAACAGCATTGGTTAGAGACAAGAACTTAACTTAATTTTGCATTCATTTAATCAGTTTTAACAAATGGTAAAATATCAAACCATTTACAATAGAAAAAGGATGCAGACAAAGAGGCCAGCAGTCGCCAGTTTGGTTTGCAAAAGCCTCCAAACCAGTAGCAGCTGTTCTGTGCTTCAACCAAGAAATTAAGGGAATTACACAAAGAAATTTTTAAAAGGTCATTATATGCTGATGATTTATTGATATACCCATGCCAACCAAAATACTAAATACTTCCTTTAAAGTTGTTTTTAGGAGACTATAATGTATTATAAGGGTATAAAGCTATATATGGAAAAAGTGAAATAACGCAGCTAAACGATCAAGCTATAATTCCACAGCTTAATGAGATGTGGAGCCCGAATGGCCTAGGCATTAATATATGCAATCATTAAGATCAAATATATAAATTAAATGACCCTCTATTAATTGATAGATTGAAAAAGAAGATTTCTATAAATGGAAAGACTTGCCAATCTCTGTTATTGGCAGATTAAATCTAGTTAAGATGAACGTTCTTCAAAAGTTTCTCTTTCACATTCATACTCTTCTAATCAAATGTCCAGCCTCAGTCATTATAATACTATATGTTGTAATATTACATTTGATATAGTTATTTGACCATTTTAAGAATTACCATAAAATCATGCATAAACATTGAGAATAAATTAAGCCACCCATTACCCCTAAAAGATTTAAATGATTTTCTTCAACTGGAAAGATCTAAGGAACATAGCTAGATATGCATTTCTAGTTTCTTAATTACAATGTTGACAAAATTTCCATGAAAGTATCAGATAAATAAATAGACTGTCCCATAACAGACCATTATGACATAACCCATTTTTACTGACTGTTTTATCTGATGTAATATCTCATAGATTTCAAGAAGCAGTGATAAAAAGCATAAGGGATTTATGTGGGGATAGAGATTTTCGAAAGAATATTCTAGCATCAGATAACAATTTAGATTCTCCTCTACAGATCTTTAGAAATATCTACAACTGAGACGTTGGGTAAAAAATAAAATAGGAAAGCCTTTTCCAAATATACGATGTGAAAACTTATTACACTGCATATAGAGTAGTATATTTGACAGTGGAGAAAGATGATTCACAATGAAAGTACTAAAAAAAAACTTGATTATCTTAATTCAAGTTTAAAATATTTAGTCATCTTTCTCTAAGTCCAGAAATTGCAATTGCATTGTCAGTTCGTTCCCTTTTGGCTAAAATTAAGAGCAAATACATTTATTTTAAGGACGCTGCTTTCATAAATAAATAGACTAAATCTCTTAAACATGTGTTACTCTGCTGAAAAAGTTCACCAACTCTATCCCATCCAGTTTCCTAGACGCTATGTAGGTGCAATAAGGATGGGGCAGCTTTATTCCATATGTTCTGTGGGGGTAATACACTAAGAAGTAGTATTGAGAATTAAAATGATTGCTTTTAGGTAAATTATTTCAGAAGATTGACCCAAGTGGTGCTTTACTAAACGGGAAACACTAATACACTATATATCAAACCATTATGAACTGAAGTTAGTTGTTCCTGCAACTAGTTTCAAGAAATGAATTGGAAAAGCCCAGAAACCCCAACACTGGTGGGATGAGCTATTAACATCTGGTACTTAAGAAAAAACATTGTATTATGTTTAAGGAAAACCAGAGACCTTCTATAAAATATGGAAGGTCATTAACAAAAACACCAGATTTGATTTATTTTTCTTTTTTTTTTGGTTATTTTTCATAAAGTATTGATACACAATTGATATTAAATTAATGTAACAACTGAGACCAGTTGTTTTTATTTTTTAGCTGTTTTGGGATGTAAGTAAATACATTTAATCACATTTAATTTAATAGGAGCTTTGCTAAAATCTTTTAAAATAATTGAGTAAATAATTGATGTGCTAGAACATATATTAAGAAAGTAATTTGCTTCATGTTCTTGTTACTGAATGTTAATCTGTTTAGGGATTCAATATTTTCTTCTACTGCATTAAATCGTCGTAGACAAGGCAGACAGTGGTACAAGGGATGCTGGAAGAGGCAGTTTCACACAAAAGGTTTTATCCTTTTGATTTTTAATCAGCCTGTCTAGCAATGAATAGGCAACCTGTAACATTTTAAACTGTAGGCTAAACTAAAAATAGAAATGTTGAATTTCTTTTATTTCCATCATCCACAGTTTGTTAGATTATCATTACCTCTTTATGAGAGATTATTAAAAGATTGTGTTTGCAAATGACTAAAAATGATGCATTCACAGCTTAATGAGCTTATCAGCCTAAAGAAAATCTGAGTCTTTTGGAAACAAACATTTAGAAATTAGTCTGCAGTGTGGAGTGAACTATGTTCTGTGTAATCTTCATTGTATTCCTCAGGTAATTTACCATAGAACAAGAAACTGAAGAAAACAAGGGTGTGCTTATATATTTTTTTCCTGTTCTATAAATGTACTTCTGTTTGTGATCAAAGAGAAAATTTAAAATATTACTGTGTTTGCTTTTTATCTTGAAGTCTTGGTCATTAAGGTTTTGGAGCCATGGGCAGCATGTCTGTAAAGCAGCTGACTATAGACCCATTCAGGGCAGACAGCCCAACTAATTAATCACCTAAAATCAGCTTCTATACCTCCCAAAAGTTAGCCTGTTATAATCATAAATGTAATGAAGTATAATATAACAAAATGCCCTAATTCACATAATGATAATCATGTTTACCCATGAAATGCTCCATTTTGATTGATGAATATTTTTACTTAATGTAACAAATTAACCAAACCTATATGCAGTTCGTCACTAAAACTATAATATGTTTGATATTGTCACAGTAGGAGTAATTTATGATTTTAGTAAAAAAATAAATAAAAATAGTTCAATCATAAAACCAAATGCCCTTTACTTTGAAATATGATAAATATCAAAATACCTCAGTATGTTTGCCAAAGGTTATCTTGTCTTTTCTTATCTTGTGAATATTGTACTGCCTTTTCCTGCATGAATTCGTAAATGACCTGTTTTTTTTTTTTTGTTTTTTTTTACAAAACTTTGAGATCATCACTAAATGTCATTAAAAGCTACAGTTTTCCTTCACATTTTAAGATATTTTAATTGTAATAAGGACCTTAAATGTTAAAGTTTGGCTTTTTCTAAAAAGAGAAATAAAAGGCTTTTGGAATTTTTCTGTAAAAACAACCCAATCCACTTTAAATGGTTCAGCTCCTATAAATAAAACAGAACCTATAAAAAAAACAAATATAATTTTATAGTCAGTTCTTCTTTTTACTTACTATTTTGTTAAAATCTCTTCAAAGTAAAAAAATTGGTAGCAAGTATAAAAACACAAACAAACTGGATAGCACACATGCAGAGCTTATCTAGTCCCTAGATACACACCAGGTTTGCATCTCTAAAATGAGTGGCACAACAGGCTCAGTCCATTTAGTGTGTTTGCCTTCATAAATATGCAGAACATATACTGATCCGCAGAACGTGCAAAATACTGGAAAGAGAAATGCAAATGTATTTACTTACCAGCAGCAATGCTATTTGTCAAACCTGAGACAGATTGCAGTTGTATTTTGGTGGTCTAAATTTAGTGCATTTGAAAGACAGGAGCAAACTCGCACGTAAAAATGCCTGCAGTCATTGTGGTTAGAAGGAGGTATAGGTTTAATGACGGAGAGGGGAGAAAATGTTCTCTAAATATGTCAACAACTTTTGACAGTGAAAGTTTGGAATAGTAAAGTCATATTGTCTATTAAAGAATGATATGTTTACAAAACTCTGTTTTGCATCTGGATAGATCATTCCAGTGCACCACTTCAGTTAGTGGCATGTCCCAGAATAGTTTTCCTGGTTAATGATAGCTGTTCTCGCCTTCTATAAATCACCATCATCAGATCAAGTGGAAAACTGTCTTTTGAAAAAGGTAATTATAATTCATATAAAGCAGTGCAGCAACAAAGCTTACAAAAGGTAAACCAGACCCCTTTGGACCAGCAGATTGAGAAGTCATGGAGTTATTTATAAAGACAAGAAAACAAACAATTGTCTGATCAGGTAAGTCCCACATCTGTTTTGTGGCCTACCAACTTAGGTGTCATACTTAGATGGCTCTCAGATTGCTATAAAACTGTGTACACACCAAACGTGAAACCTGCAAAAATTTCAACAGTTTCATCTGCATTTGCTAACCTTGAAATTCACCTGGCCAGCGAAAGCATTTCGCACGGCAGGCGAGTTCAACCGGCGGGCAAAAGGCTCCTATATCATAAAGTCTGCTGGTCCATGATGGTTTCACCTCATCATGGATATATAAAGTGACTGGCAGTGTTTTTTACTTTAGAAAGCCATTTAAAGATGTTCCTAAGTTTAACAGATTCACAGAGGTGGAGCCAGTATTGGGAATACCACCACCACCTCCTCCAGAGGCTACGTCTGGATGACGGTTGCTTTCAGTGGTACTTCTACCTATCAGTTACCCAGTTTGCAGCCTTGCTGTCCCGAATTGGGTGACAAATCACCCAGACAAGAAGGTTAGGTGAGACCGCATTCTGGAGCTCAGACAGAAGCAGCAGGAAATTAGTGCGAGTAAACCCAGAAAATCAGAATGGAGAAACAGCGGAAGATGGGAGGATCATATTCTCTGTAGCTAGGAGAGAAGGCAGAGAGGAGAGGCCCACTTGGGAAAGAGCACCAGCAGGGAGAGGCTACAGATGGCTTGGGCTAGCTATAGAAGCTAACTGCGGAGGAACAGAGGAGCACAGCGGCAGAACCTTGAGGGGGGGTTAGAGACTGCTGTTGCCCGGGAGTAGGACCGTGGTACATCGGAAAAGACAGCCAGAGAGGCAGAGCTAGGAGAGGCTATGGCTGGCTGGAGCTAGCATCCTGGAGTATTGGGGAGGATCAGCGAAGCTTGCCCGGGCAGACAACGGCAGAGGAGGAGAGAGAAGGCATGTGCACTGGAGGTAAGATGACAAAACAGTCCTTCTAGGGCTAAATTAAAACAGCTTTTTTAAAAGCCACCTTGAACCTTCTTATGAGCATTCCCTCTTCACCCTTTGTCAACATTATTTTCTCTATCTTTGATGTTTAATAAAAGAAGCTTGTTTACGCTGCACGTCTTCACTGTAACTGAGCCACATCTAGTCCCTGAATGGATTTCGAGACACGAATGTAAACAAAAGTTCCTCCCTTTTTAAAATGTTAACAAAAAAAAGAAAATAAAAAACAAAACAAAACATTGTTTTCAGAAGTTGAATCAATGACCTTGACCGGCTGTGATAGTGGGAATGATCCAAATGCCAGAAGCTACGAACACATCAGGTCTGTTCTCTCCTTCTCTGAATCTTCTGCAAATGGTCATCATACAGGCCATCTGTGTGCAGTGCTGTTGCAGTTTGTTGCTGCTGCTCTCCTGAAGTTTCCATAGTGACAGCCTTGCGCACACAGGTTTTCTCGTTCAAACAGTCCAATCCACACTACTTTTGCACCTGTTAATCTCAGTAGATCACTCTTAACACAATTCACCAATAGCAGGTACAAGTTTTTGTTTGCACTTCAGGAATTATCTGAATCCTTATGTAATCAGTTCCTATGTCTGTGTTTTGTTATTGTTGTTTTTTTCCTCCTCATTTTAGCACCAAACCTGAAATCTGAATCTGAAAATTTTCCCTTGATCAGCATTCATCTGTGATCAGCAGGTAAAACATTGGTATTTAATTTTATTCATTAAACAAAGACATTTAATCATTTTTAGTTTAAAAGGGTGCCGGATGATGTGTTTTGTTGAGCTAATGAAAATAAGCATCATTATGCTTTTATGGATTAATTTGCTTTAAGTTTGGAAGACAACTACTACAGCTTCCAAATAATCTGTGGCATATTTTCTTTTCTCTTTGAGATGTTATAGTCCTTTGCAAAAGCAAAATTAAAAATCCGTCGCAAGTGAAATCGAAAGGTGAGACGTCCAAGAAACACTTTATCAGTGTAGCATCAAAACGTTTGAGCTATGACTACAAAACCTTCAAGGATTTAATGTAAATTTGGCAATATCTATCATAAAGTCATTAGTGAAATTCTGACACGGATAGGTAGGCCTAAACTCCTTCTAACTCTGATGCTTCACAATCAGTTTTGAGATCTGTTGAAAAAGATTGCTTGTATGCGACGAAGTGTACTATTGCCTCCAGATCTTTAGAATTTTTCATTACATCTACATCATTTTATGGTGAGTACAGCTGGATAATATCTTTAAGCAAAAACCAAACACCAGAGGTTGAGACCTTGTGAGGCTGTTCTATTTTTTGCTCGACCATCTAACAGCTTTACGGTCTTGAAGATTTTCTCATTTTACAATGTTGATCATGCATGACAGTTCGCTGTGATGCAACACGTGGACATGTTATGATATTAAAATGCTCATGTGAGAAATTTTGCACCCTGCATTGACAGGCTCCCAAACACCAGCGGCAAATTTTTATTTCACACCAAAATGTTGGAGAGTAAAAACCTGGATAATCTGTTCATCTCTTTCTCCATCTCTACCTGCTCTCACACTTTCAGTCTCTGTCTTTAAATTTTCACTTCACCCCCACCCCCCGACTCCTCCGAATGACTTTTTATTCCTCAGAAAAAAAACACTCCACCCCAGCTCCTCTCCACCTGTCTCTCTCGACCTGCTTGCACCCTCATACTAAGTCTCACTCTCACTGCTTCTGCCCGCACCCCTTCTTCACTCCCTCCTCCCCCAATACACTACCCCCCCCTCACCCTCTCAGCCCCTCTCTCCCTCTCGCTTTTCCCCTGGCAGGCTAGTGATTGACACTTACAAATTACCCGGCGGCAGTGGCATTGTGTGTGACCCCTCTCTCTCATCTCCAGCCCGCTGCCGTTTTGTCATCTAATTACTGTGAATCCCCGGCCTGCTCCCCACTGCTGCATTTTTAATATGGCTGCCCCCACCCTCCCCGACTTCTCCCCCATCCCCTACCCTCCTCCTCCTCCTCACACAATCCCACTTCTCCATTCACCTGCTTCGCCTACCTCTCTGTCCAATACTTGCCACCCCTGACCATCGTCTCTATATCCTCTTGCGCCCCCTCCGAGTGTTTCCTCTCCATCGCCTCCATTATCACACCATCGCCTCTCCTGCTCTCCTCCTCTTCCTCTCCGTGGAGTGTGACTCTGTCCCACACATGGATCAGTCCACGTCAATCTCTCTGTTTGCGTTCCAGTTTTCAGTACTATCATTAGAGTGTTTGGTAAACATGCAGATCAATAGGTGCTAATGAACACACAGGGGTTTGTAATCCGTCACAGGACAGCTTTTTAGACAATGTTGCCGTCTCAATTTGTTTTTTGGAACTCATTTCATTAGTTTATGTTGTGCGTCCGTTATCTGTTAGGGGTTTGGTGTCAAATGGCTAATGAGAAATCTAAGAAGTTAGAGATTTTAACAGTGTGATTGAAGGAACTCTATTTTAGGTCTTTACAAATCAACAAATGGGTTTGAAAGAATGTTTAATTGGCTTTGAGTAACTCTGATAAGGTTTGTTTAGTCATTATATTTTATTTGTTTTGACTTTATAACAGATTTGGTTTTTATGCCAGAAACAGAAATGCCTTTTTGTAATTACTCAGATATGATAAAGGACTCATGAATCTCAAATTCTCAGTTCTTTAAAGAACAATCCACTTCAGGTTGGGTCAGTTGAAGTCAGAGGTGTCAAGCAAGTAGACATCATTCCATCAATGTTTTTTATCTGAACGTTTTAAAACGTTAGTAGATGCTTTATGGAAACAGCAAAACTTGAATCAAAATTCTGGCTTACTAAACATTTAGCTCACATGACTGATCAGGTGTTTCTGCTGCCAATGAATGAAAGCATTACAATGTTTTAACACCAAACATGTTTTTAGAATCAGGCCGTCTTGATTTACATGCAAAGTTTTTGAGAGATGCCAACAAGGAGTATCAAGAGGTCCAGCAGCATGAGTTAAGCATTGGGAGAGGCATTTCTTCCAGAGTTTCAAGTGCCAAGAGCAGTGCGTTTTGAGCGTTTAAGCATCTAGAAAACAGACATAACATCCAAGCCATTTTCTCTGCTTGTGGAAAGCTGTCAGCATAAAACTATGAAAACTTAATAATGATGACAAGTGATCATTATTTCTCCACTATAATATTTTTGACTGAACTGTGCCGAAACAGGTTATAGATACTTACTAGAAATGAACTAGAAATTACCCTATATTCACTCTCAAACCCCTACAAATGGCAGCAGAAAATCCCCAACATCTTGGCTGGCTTCAGAAAATGTTCACTTGGGATTCCCAAATCTGTGGTGGTATGCAAGGGTCTTCTGCTCCAAACAAGAGCAGAATATTTAGAAAGGATCATAGTCCCTTTTGAGCAGAGCATTGAACTCTAAGCTCCCAGAACATTCAGCGTCTGACTTCAAAATGCACCAACATTCAAGTTGAAACATTTGATGCCTTTTAGATGCTCAAAACGCATTAGGTGAAAATGCACCATTAGAATCACACTTCTCTCTCGAAATCTCTGGATAGCATGTAACGTTACGAATATTTGCTAAAATAATAAAGTTAGTACAATTTGCACGATTGCAGCACATTCAATGAATTACTAATCTATCTGCTTTAGCTTGCTGCCTCTAATTCCTGTTTACTAAAGCCAAGCATAATGTTAACATATGATGGCAATACATTGTTCTTTGCTTGGTTATTTCAATCCAAACCAAATTACCGCTCCATACTAACTGCATAATTTTTGCATCCTTGATGTTCCTGAGAGATAAATAGTCCACACAAAGAAAACAGTTCATCTTACCTCACTGTAAAACTTGTTGAAAACTTAAAACCTCTCTTTTTTTTTTCTTCTACTTCTGATTCTTTGTGTAAACACAAAAACAAAAATCAAGGCTATGCACAAGTCCACTGAGGAACCATGTGTGAGAACAGATGATGAAATAAAAAGGGCTATTTCACAGTCTTTTATTGGATCTGGACAGCTTTTGGTCAATTATTAAAAATCTAAAAGTCTTAGATCTCAGGTGGTAATCTTATGTTTTACAGTGCCAGTGTCCTCCAACTTTTAGATATCCCCCTGGTTCAACACACCAGAATCCAATGATTGAATTACCTCCACAACATGCAGTCAAGCATGAGTTTGGGACACATCTAAAAGTTACAGCGACGTGGCCCTTTTATTAATTAGCCGTTGTCAAGCACAGGGTTAATTTACATTCCACTTTGTTTCTTGTTTTTGTGTTTGCACAACAGATCAGATCAGGAGTAGAAGAATAAAAAAACAGCAATGCTTTATTTGAAGGTTTTACAGTATGGAGAGGTTTACTTTTTTCTTTGGGGGGACCATTTATCTCCCAGGGACAACAAGGACACCAAAACTACATTGATATTCTAGTGAAAAAGCATTTACCTTTTCTATTATATTGCTTTTCTTCAATTGTATCGCATCCAGCATTACATTTTTTGCAGGTTCTCACCTGGGCTGTTTCTAGATTTGAGCTCATCTCTAAAGGCAAAGACTCTTGGTCCAAACCCTCCAAATAACAACACTGAACCATCAGCTCACTTGTTTGTGTGTCATATGCCTTTTGAATATGTCTGGTGAGATACAAAAAATAAAAGAATCAGCATCCAGAAGGGGAAAATAGAAGACCAGTTATACTTCTTCCGAGAATTTGACCAGCTGCTTTTTTTTATCAGCTATTTGTATCGCCACAGTCGACCGGTGGCGCAAGTAGTAGCCAGTCGACCGAATCATCTGAGTCAGCAGTGTTTCTGTTGAGTCTGTTGATCCGAGTCAATGAACCGATTCAGTCAAATAATTTAAGCCGCCCTTGTCACTGTAGCTGAATGAGAATCTAAAAGGATTCTGCATATTTAGCTTTGTTTTGGTGCTGCGTTTTAAAGTGGCATGACGGACCATGCAATTCTGCATTTTAGTTCCGCACACAAATGAGTTCTGGTTGGAAACAGCGCTGCTTTTTTTTGTTTGATACAAGTTTACTGCAAACCTAAAAGGACTATATAAAAAATATCATCTATTAGTCTTAATATGACTTTTTCTTTAACTAGTGTCAGTGTTGAACAAGGCTAACTTCTTTTAAAAAAAACATCTTCTGAATTAAACTTTTGCTAAATTAAACTGTATAAACTTTCCCCGAATTGATTGATACAAGGGAACCAAACAGTCTTCCTCTTTGTTTTACGAAAATGTGTAACCTTCTATATTTAGCAGAAATTACAAAAAAAGTAAAAGATTAATTTTAGGTAAAATCAGTCTGGCCAAGCTAATTAGTATAAATCCCAGCAGGCCTTAATTATGACGCTAGACCAGCCTGGGGATAGCGGGTTACAGCACCATGATTTGCTTCACTGCTTGAAAAAAAAAATCAGGTATGTATATCTACTTTCATATTTACATTTCTTTTGATTAACTTGTTTTAGCATTTTATAAAATAAGTAAGAAATCTTACAATCTTCTATATGTGTTATGTTTTTTTTAAGAGAAGGTGAATGTAAATACACAAATAAATTCTTTCAGCTTTGATCAACCCTTTCAGAGCTGAAACTCATGGTCAAAGAGGAAAACCTTGACCATTACACACACAGGCTATGCTACCCTATGTTACCTATAAATGTAGCTTATGTCTATACATGAATATTTCTGTCTTTTATTCTACAAAAGAATAACTTACACTGAAATATGTTAAGAATTACAAAGTACTGTGTTAAGACACATTACATCTCACACACCTTGCATACTGGCTTCTTTGTTGTGTATGTGTGTGTGGAGCGTGATGTGTGTGAGTATGTGGCTCAGCTGCCCACAGCCAGACTGAGCTCCCCCGCCGATCCCCATCTTCCAGCTAGAAATCAGCAGACCGTGGCAGGCTGCTGCTACAGCACAGCTCCAGAGGAAGGAGGAGTAGAGAGAAAAAAAAAGGAACAAAAAGAGTGGGATGGTTAAAAAAGATGGATTTCATTATGAGAGCTCTCTCAAAATGTATTAATGTATTTAAATAATTATTTAACTTTTCCTAGTTTTTGCAGATTGAAAAAGTTTTTCTCTAAGCAGGTGCAGACAGATGCTAAAGCTGGAGCAGCGGTGCAGCCAAGCAGGCCGGGCCCAGGCCAGGCCAGGCGGGAAATGACCTGCCCCCTCCACCTTCTGATGTAGCTCCAGGGCGTGGCAGGATTTAGCATGGCCTCATTACCTTGTCATGAGCTCGGAGAAATATGGGCCTCCTGAGAGAAACTCAGGGACGTGGACTGATGAAAACAGAAAAAGGAAAGGAAGCTGACAGCAGGCGCATACAAAGGGGGGTGGAGGGGGAGGAGGGAGGGAGGAGAGCGAGAGGTATAAGAGGAGGAAGGGAATTGAGAGAGAAAGGGAGGAGAGATGTTGACAGATCTGAAAAAATAGAGAGACAGCAGGGACGGCTGGAGTATGGCAGGGAGTGGCGAAACTAATGGTCCTGCCCGGAGAGATAGCGGTCGATCACTCATCTTTAAACAAAAGCAGCGGGCTCAGGAGAATATTTAAGAAGTGCTTATTTAATTAAAAGTCCCTTTGCTCATATTTATGAGCCATCATTCCTTCAAATATTAACCTTCCAGGTCCTGGGAGGCCTCTAACAACTCAGCACTGCTCTGTGAACCTGATGGCTTGGACAGGACACCAGAGGTGAACTCTCTGATCAGACTCTAAATTATATCCTCGAACCTTTCAATAATATTAAAATTTAACAATCAGCTGATAAAATAATATTTTTTCTAATTTCTTTTACAAAGTGATGTATATAAAGCATTTAGAATCTGTTAATTGTGGTTTAGACCCAAAGAAATCGCCAAAAAAAAAAAAAAGAAAAACTACAAAGGGTCAATTTTATTTTTACAAAAATTGTAAAGCCCCTGAAAGCACCTGGCTGCCGACACTGTATGGAGAATAAATGCAGTGGTTCCAAGGTGGGGGCATGCAACATGTATGTCCAGTGTAAGTAGTAGAAATTAATTGAATAAATAGCTGATTTTCAGGTGTTTTTGTACTGATAGCAACGTTGAATCGTGTTACAATTCAAATCATTACTCTTTAAAGGTGGTAGTTTTATGATTGGTGACTGTTGTTTGCTGTTTTGCAATATGTAATTTACTCCTTTAACGTTTCTTTGTTCAAACTTTCATGTAAACCAAAGGTGGTGGGGGGTGCAGAGAGAGAAGTTTGGTAACTGCTAAATAAATAGATCAGTTTGGCTCGGCATGGTGGCGATCAGTCGTTATATCTCCACAACACCATCACAAATGTCTTAAGATGTAAGTTTATCACCCTGATACCAGGTTATGATTATCAAACCAGCTAGCAGATAGTTTAGTTCGGTATTATGAATATGATACATAAATTTGTTGAACAACAGCCCCAAACAGGCCAGCTAACAACCTTGACTGGGCCCAGGACAAGATAACTGGAAACGTGAACCCATCCATGAAATTTTAATTTATAAAGCAAGAGATAAAAATATATTGATATATTTGTGGCACATGTGCCAAACATGTATGTTATTTATAACTAATATTTTCAATAAAACATGTATTATGTAATTAAGATAAAGCATTCTTTCAAATTAATTTGATGCATACATGTCAGATAAAATTGAAAAGTTCACATTTATACATTGCATTAAACTTGCAGCACTTCTGACTTTCCATACCGGCTTTAGTCCAGCTGTTCCTATTGATAGACATCTTCTTGTGATCTGAACTAAAAATGTTATGATCAAAAACTATTGTTTAGCAGTTTATGTTCTACAGCAGTATTCTTTTTTTAACGGCTGTACACCTCCAGCCTGAACGTGTTGGTGCAGCACTAGACTCAGCTGGTAGCCATATCAGTCCTGAGCCAATTAGAAACGGTACAGCCTCTAAACAAATTAGAAAAAAATGATAGGGAAATTAGTTATGTACATTCCAAGCATATACATTTCTTCACAGGTGCTTTATGTTAAAAAAAAAACAACCAAAAAACAGTTTTTGGCAATAAGTTAAGAGTTGGAGTGGTTGATTCTGGGCCCAGAACAACTGTCTGTCAGCGTGCATCGTCCATATATTTCCTCCAATATGAGGTCTTTATTTTTCAAATTCAAAACGCTTTTGAAGATATGTAATATAGTTATATTAATTCAGGGAATCATAATATTGTTATGAAATGTGATATGATAAAAGCTAACTGCAGAAAATAAAATAAGATAATCATGTTTCAAAGGATTATAAAAAAATATTTGAATATAAATATCTAAAAAAAATACTCATCTAATTTTATTGAAAGTATTTATGTATGTTTTTATTGCGTCCTCATAATGATTCATACTTGGTCAAAATGGTTTAGTTGACTTTCCAGCAGGGATCTTATAATTTCTGACTAATTCGATTCTATTCAGTTTATTTATATAACGCCAATTTACGGCACATGTCATCTAAACACATTACGGAGACAATTTATTCAGATCATGCAGTCAGATCGGTTCAAAGGTTTCTAGGAAAACCGGCTGTCTGCATCCAGTCATTGACTTTGCGGGATTTGCTCCATCTGGATTAGCATGTGGTGACAGTAGATATTTCCTTACATTTTGTCATCGACTCGACAGCAATCCCTTAGACAGAGTATGCATGCAGAGAGAATGCAAAGGAAAAATTTGTAAGAGAAAGAAACCTCCAGCAGAACCAGGCTCAGGGTGAGCGGCCTTCTGCCGAGGCCGACTGGGTTCAACGAGACAGAAGCAGAGATACAAGAGGAACATAGGACTGCTCTATAAATACCTCCTATGTTAGAAAAGCAACAGCAAACTACCTCCAGAGGTGGCTCTGTCAAGAAAAGAAACTGTTAAGCAGATGCACTCTGAGGCTGTTTTCATGTTAAAAGGATTAAAAAGAGCACATCCGATTAGTCAGAGTAAAAGCTGAGCCCATAGTTATGTCTAGGAGAGAAACAGGACTAAACACTAATAAAAAGGCCAAGCTCTATCCTTTATGATCAAGGGTGTTGATGGCAGGAATCCTTTTTCTTGTTGGAAGGTCCCTGCCATCGTTCTATCCTTTGTGTCTCTGCCTGGATGGTCAAATATGAACTTACTTTAAACCTAAATAAAGACGGGGGAGGGGATATTTCTGGGCTTATCAAATTCAATCAATCAATATAGCACATTTCAGCATCAAGGCATTTCAAAGTGCTTTACATAATTAAAATAAAAACAGCGTGTGACGCAAACAGTGAGAAAGAGAAATAAAAAGAAAGAAATAAGAAAGATACATACATTGAAGACATCAAAACCCACACTCTAATCCTAATTTAACCATAAGCAACTCTAAACAGGTGGGT
>JAUZNJ010024860.1:0-16807 GCA_034780135.1 Jordanella pulchra | reverse complement strand
TTCATATCGTATCAGGTTAATATCAGTATCAGTCAATTCTCAAAGCTGCAATATCTCTATTATATTAGTGACACCAAGAATTAGGGATATTGGTGTCCTAGTGGTCAGCTGCTTCGCCCTGAGAGGATATCTCAGAATGGCCCCTTAGCTGCTAGACTGTGGCAGTCCTAAGGAGACGGGTGTGAGGGATTGCTGTCGAATCAATGAGTCGATGCAATCAGCTGGGTTTCCTTAGATAGTAAACTTTGAACCAATCTGACTGTGTGATTTGATTGGCTTCTCTTTGTATAGTGCCTTGAGATGTCATGTGTTGTGAATTGGTGCTACATGCATAAACTGAATTAAATAGTTAAAATCAGAATAAAAACATTGTTCAAATGTACAAATCTGAAATAACAAATGAAGATAAACAGAAAATAGCTGAGAGGCTGCAACTGCATAACTGAAGGTTGTAGCACATCAGCCTCCAAGCAAAGGAGACCCCTGATACAGCAGAAAGAAGATTTATTTTCAACTGCTATAAGTAATCCGCTCTTCCTCTTGACGTGCCTTTTATGTGGTTTTGTTTTTATCTCTTTTTATATGTGCTCTATTTATTTGCATCCCGAGGAAAATATCCTTAAAAACATCATTATGGGTTCATAATGACAATAAGGATTATTGATGCTATATGACCAGCAGTCAAACTTCACAATCAAGAGCTGCTTTCTTTTAATGTATTGCATTACACATACATGGCGTGTTCAATGTGATATCATTGGACTTTGACAAGGCCGGGTATTTATTTAAACTGAGGTTAAACTAATGTTCATCTGAGAAAGGTAACCATTCCTAAATCTTTAGATAAATGCCACAAAAAGGAAGTAAACACCATCAGTAGTTCTGTGTTTCCTGGCGCTCCGAACACATACCGGCCTAGAATCTCCTTGGGTTCGTATTTGTCGTAGAACTCCTGGGCTCCCACCCAGTCTGGGATCTCCTCCTCTTTGGTCATGATGGAGCAGCGCTGGTTCACGTCCAAAGGTAAGCACAAGTGTTTCCCTCTTTTAGCTCACAGAGAACTGCTGGAAATAAAGTTGTTTTACATTTCTGTACAGTCATTCTTAATACTTATTTATACCCCCAAAGCCTTAAATTCAATAGTTTTACTGCAGTTGAACAATTTCGCTCTGAGACAAATTTTATCAAACTATATTACTACAATTATCAGCACGCTTCAAAAACCGGAACTAAACTTGATAGTTATTGTTGATCTGAGTGTTAAATAACTTCAATTAGTCATTTATTGTGTCTTATTTCTGAAATGGACCAATGGCCTTTTCAGAGTAAACAGTAACTCTTGTCTAATGATTGTTAGATACCCAGTCCCCCCTCAGACACTAGAGAATCAGGCACTGGGTGGACTGGGTTTGACTTCCCATTTCTTTTGAGTATAAATCATGCAGAGGCAGATTTTTTTTAGTCTTTTTTTCTGAATACAAGACTAGAGAACTTATCCTTCATAAATAGCTGAAGAAATTAAGAGTTTCTTTCCTGTCATTGGAGAGGTTTTAAATGGAGTTTGCTAAAGGAGGGCAGGACTGATAATAAAAAGTTTTTTTGTTTTGTTTTTTGCAAACACTACAGCATGAAACCTAAAACCAGATAGATGGGACCCTGTCCCCACAGTTAAGGTTGAGGAGCTGTGGACCCAGTGTTCTTCCATGGCCCTTGGAAGCTTCTCGGTGTATTAGAAATTCAAAATGAGGGACATTTTAATTACAGATCTGGGGGTCTTTGTTGGAAAAACTGGAAATAAGTCACCAATTGCTCCAGGACTCTTTGTCCAAATGAACACAGAAAGGATTAACTGGAGATGAAACAAACTCATCATCGAGTAAGATCATCCCCAAGGTGTAAATCCTTCAGGAATGTGAGGGTGTAAGCTGAAGAGAATTTAGGAGTGGACCCAGGACTTTGGTCGAGTGATTGTTAATCGTCCTACATTACATAAGTCTACCTTAAATAACGTCTAGAAAACTCTTATCCTAATGGGACGACACCCTGAAAATGTTCATTTTTCAGTGTGGTATCATGCTGGTACAGTTTAAAACTTATAAAGGGTTTTTACACACCTTTATGTCAAGTTTTGATGTTAAACAAGTTAGACCTGCAAGATCAATTCAGCTGTTAAATTGATGGGACTTTATAATGAGTCTGATTACTGATGCAGTTTTAAGCTACAGTTAAAATCACAGCCTAAATTTACCCCACAACAGTCCACTTGCAAAGCAGTGGTTGAATGCATCTTTATCCTGCAGCAGTAAAATCAGACAAAAAGAAACAAACCTCAATCACTCACCCAGTCTTTCAGCGTCTGCTCCCGCAGAGGGACTCCATGGTTAAAAGTGGCCTGTCCTTTCCAAAGAAGTAAAAATCGACCACTTAGAAATCCTGTCAGCCTCTAGTGCAGCAGAAGAGCTGTAGGGTCGCTAGTGCCATGTTGTAAAGGGTGAGCTTTAATGTCAAATGCCAAAAATAAATGGGTGCTTCCGCAGCAACTTCACACGTGAATTGAAAAAAAAAAAAAAACATCTAGATTCCCAAATGTTAATCCATCAGCTCCTCCTCTCGTAACTAAAGCTTTAAGATACACTTCCCATGGTTAGTTTGCTTTATGTACAGAGACCAGAGTGACACAACAGGTGCTGCAGCCCCGAGGCGTCTCTGCTTCAATGCTCCTAAAAATCTAATAGAAGAATGTAGCAGATAAGAATAGAAAGTGTGGTGTGACTGAGGAGACAGTAAAATGAAACACACTAATGTTATCATCCATGTGCTTTATTTGTTTTCTCTGGTAAAACCATAAGATGAGAACCAGCAGCTTTATTCTACATATTCTGTGTTATTTGAGGTTTTATGATAAAAGAGCTGCTAATGAAAAGCATCATCTAAATTACACTCAACTCAAAATAATGACACCAAAATATATAAACAGTATTTATAAGATTAACATTACAAACTCTGCAGCTGTGTTCTCACAATGAAACGAGGTTGCTTCAAATCAGTTGTTTAAATAAAGCATGTTTATTGGTGGTTTGATCCCTTGAAGATTACACCCCACCAGTATTTGGTGAGCTGACACATGATCTCAACTCTGCAGGACTTTGTCTCCATCTCAAGAAAGACCTAAAGAAGAAAGAAGGACATTTCAGTGAGAGGTGTTTCAAACAAGCAAAGTTTTAAGGAAAACCTGATAAGATTAAAAAAGGGACACTAGACTCTACTCCTCCTAGTGGTCACATTGAGTACTGCTCTACTATCCTTCATGCTACTGGAGTCATCCACAAATCTATTTTACCTTCTCCAGCTCCTCATTTTCTAGTCCCCTTCAGAGGAAAAAAGGGAATAAAAACATATAAAGGGTGTGAGCTTTTAATAAAAATGACACAGCTCACCATCTCTTAAAGTAACTCACCTCCACAGTTAACCATATAAGGAAGATTTGATATGTTTAGTTTTTACTCTGCAGCAGCGTTTGCGCGGGACAGATACATCTTAACAGGAGGATCGTTCAAATTAAATTCAGTCATCAGATACATCAAGTAAAACTAACACTTCATAGGTGTCCAGAGTGAAGTTGAATTTTTACTAATCACACATGTGGTATATTTCCGTTCTCTAAATAAAAAGTTTAGTGAAAGAAGATGTGTAGCAGAAAAGGACGCAGAAGCATTAGAGATAGTCCCAGGGGAGGTTTTCGAAGCCCATGAGTTCCGATAGTTTGGAGATTCATAAGGGGATGGCTAGACAGAGGTTGAATGGACAGACGTATCCAGGACATGGTCTACAACTGTCAGGGTTCCTTGTTTTAAGCCACTTCTAAACCACACGTAATGTCAGAAGCTCCTTTCACAGACTAAGGGGATAAAGGACGGCGTCTCAAGAGCCAAAAAAAGTGGAGAGGCTCAGAATCCAAGCTTCTTGAGGTCTAATGTGTCATTTGAACAGCCAGCTGTGATGTATGGAGACTTATCATCTGCCAGTGTTTGTCCACCGTGTTTCATGAAGTCCATAGTCAGGACAGACGTCTAATAGTTTTTGGGGTTTTATTTGGCTATAACAAGGTGGATAGAGCATAATTAAAGACACCCCACCTGACTATGCATAGGAGCCTAGACAAAGTACTCTGAGCAAAGTTTAAAAATGTTTTATAATCTTTAATTAAGAAGGATAAAACATTGCCAGATCAGGCCATGGCAAAGCAGACGGATATGACATGTGGTTTTTTCAAGTGTATTTCATTGGTACAAAAATTAGAACATATTTCAATAAGCATTCCTTCCCTGTTCTTTTTTTCCTTTAGAAAAATAAAACTTTATTGTAAATGAATTTTTCTTTTTTTCTCCCATTGATTTCTAAGAAATTCAAAGAAAACTAATAATTTAGATCTACACATAATTTATAATTTAGTGCTTAAAACGAATGCATCTTCTGTGGCTTTAAACTCGAAAAGAAACAAACATTTTCCCATCCTTTATTAGAGTTTTGATTTTAGATTTTTTTTGGAGAACCTGAATTCTTTTAGAGTGTTCTGAATCAATACATTTAGGATAAATATAAACTACTAGAGGGAATCAGAGAAAAATCCTGAAATAAAAAGGCATTTTAACATGAAAAAGTCCAAAAGCTGAAGGTCAGATAAAATCAGAAGTAACCAGTTTAAGAAAATATGTTTTTTTATTCACATATGTACACTTACCATTAGCAAACCTGCACTGTTTGAGCACCTCACTGAATCCCTCACAGAGCTTCAGGTCACTCTGGTTCTGAGCACATTCCAGGAACTGCTTGAGCTCATAGGAGCACACCTGCGCCTGGTCTGCCTGCTGCTGCGCCTGCTGCTGGTACGGCTCCTAATGGACACAAAACACACAACGATGGCTCTCATGTTCCACTGGTGTTTAGCTCATTACAGGCAACACCTCCTAGCTGTACTTTGTTTCTCCTCTGGTTTATGTGATTCTGACTGGAACTCTTCTTGTTTTGTTTTTTTTCTTTAGTTCAATCATTACCATTTTCAGTGGAAGTAACCGTTGCTTGCATTTACCTATTTGGTCTTTAAATATGTTCAAAGATGGTCTGATCTTGATCAAAGCAGTGAATCTAATTCTGATGGAAACTAACTGGAGGGTGGAGGGTTTTCTGGTGAAAACTCAGTTTCTTTTTTTGAACTGGCTCAAGTGTTTTCAGGTTGGCATCTTTAAATAGGTCAGTCTTGTTTACAGTGCCGAATCCTTATTGTCTTTCTCTGGTCCAAGCAAGAGCTTACCTGTCATGTTCATTCTATCACGACTCTTTACTGGACCTGTGATTACAGTCCTACCAGCTGTCTGGTAAACAAAATAATCTTCTCCAACACTAGTTTCACAGCAGGCCTCTCATCAGTTTACCTGATATGTGACGTCAGGCCTGGCAGCCTCGGAGCCACCTCCGCTGAAGGCTCCGGTCATGGCGTGACCAATGGTGTGCCCGACTGCAGAGCCCACTGCCACACCTGCGGCTGTCGATGCCATCTGTGCGAACAAACCAGGTTGTCTGGGTGCTGCGGCTGGTGCTGCAACAGCAGACGGAGCGGCCTGCATGGGGACTGGAGCATGAGATGGAGCACTGGCCATTGGTGGAGGTGATGGTGGTGCCCGGCTGTGAAAAATAAAGATCAATTTAAAAGGTCGGAACAAACAATGTCATCTAAAAGCCAAACTAAACAGTACACAACTATTGCTATTCCAACATCTCTGTAAAATGAGAACCGTAAAATGAAGCAGCACTGTATATTGGTATATTAATAGAAAAAAACCTTGAGTGTAATTATAGAACATAAAATAAACTATAGAGATCATTATGGCATAACTTTTATACACGAAATCTGGCTTGATGTTCCTTAAGGGCACTGGCTGGAGGTTTCCTCAGGTCACATTACAAAACAGAGCTGGGAGCCCAACAGTTATTGTTTATTATATTGTTATACACTTCTAAACTTCAATCCCCATCAGCAGCTGTTAAAAGTCGAAAACTGCAACCACTTCTAACAGCATACATCAAAACAGGAAGCTATTTGTAACTTTAACAGTATGCCAAGTCTGATACCCATGTAGCCACTGTTTTGGGTAAAATATTTTGGGCAGGCTGAATGTCATACATTGCATATGCTTTTTTTTTTGTTGTTGTTTGTTGTAGGAAATTGTTTTTAAACAAACATCTTGCATTTTCTCCTGTATTTGTTTGCAGCTGCAAAAGTGTGAATTAACTCAAAGGCAGCTATAACTGTACGTCTTTGTTGTCATGTGTATTAAGTACAAATATTCATCGTTTCTTTTTTTTTTTTTACACACATTAATAACCTGGAAATATTTGCTGCAAGTTCCACAAAAAACAATATTTGAAAAAAATATAGATTTTTTTTGTCGCAATCATCGATGACAGATAGACCTAAACTTGTTGACCTATTAGTAGATTTTAATAAGAATCTTATTTGCTATATAACATTATATAACACAGTGACCTTCATTCCTTTTAGTCGATGAGGGAAAAAAAAGACACCAGCTTGGAGCGGGTGTAAAACAAATTATATGTCCAATTATAGTTTTTTTTGTAACTGATCTCGCTAACCTTCCTGGCTCAGTCTATGGTAAATGACGATGTAACATTTACCTGAATGTTAGCAGGTCGGCTAACCAGAACCTCACATTCTTACCGTTTTACTAAACGAGATTAGATATATTTTATTACCTGGCTGGAGGGCTCATCCTGGTGGGCCGGCTTCTGCTTCCTCTTGGCATTTTTAAGGACTAAGTTGTATCGCTGCTCGTATAAGAAAAGACCGACGCAACTCTGAGCTGCTGTGACACACGCTTGCAGTTTTATGTCGACCTTTAGTTAATCCGGAACTTTCGATGCGTTACATCAGCTATCATCCGACTGACTTCCGGTGCCGCAAAAACAATTGTGTAACTGACAAGTGCTAAATTAATATTAAAATAAAAAGTCCGACTGTTATTGGTCTGGTTAAAACCAGTTCATACTTAAAATTCACAGATGCCTGTTTTTGCTTTTTAAGATTTTCCGTTTAAAATAGGAACTTAAGTGCTCATACCACAAAGCGCCTAAAACAATTCCACCACAAATCTGTTTCAGTTTTGTGTTATTTAAATTACTAGTGTGAATTTATAATTTTCTTCTATGGTAGGGTATGTACACTGTCAAGCACCTCTGTATTTCATTTCTGCATGGTTGTACCAAAATGGGTTTAAAAAAAAAAAAAAAAAAAAAAAAAGTAGGAAAACTATAAAAAAAAAACAACAACTCTTTACATGACAGATAAAGTAAAATGGCCTATATAATGGAAACATTTATAAAATGGAACAAAATGTTAGACAAACACAAAAACCAAACTGTGCCAACAAGTTTATTTTGAAGCAAAAAAAAAAAAAAAAAAATCATTGTCAATAATGGAAAGCCAATAAATAATATATCAAGGCATTCAATATCTCTGCCAGTCTTTCACATAAATGAAAGAAAAATCGAGGACATTTTAGCTCATACACTAGAATGTTGGTAATTATAAACTTTAGAGTACTTCCACAATGTACACTAAAAGGTATCTACCCAAAAGGTGATAATTATACATACATTTATAACAAAACATTATATTAAAAGCAACAATCTAGATTTCATAAAAAGAAAAAAAAACAAACAAGTAAAGCCCATAAAGATAGACACGCTACTCTTTTTTCCCTTTCTTCTTTCGGTGCTTATGTTGGTAGTTTCCTCCTCTTCCTCCTGCTCTTCGTCCTTCCCATGCTGGCATAGGAGGCTCGATCTCTCCGGGCCGACCTCCTCTGTCTGGGACGCTGCCCATCAACGTCTAGTTGAGCAACAATGGAAGTTAAAACAAAAAACTTCGTCTATAAATATTTATGTGAACAGTTGTACCTTGTAGACGGCGGTGCTCTTCCCAGCTTTGATTGGTTCGATGAAGGACTGATCTTCTCTGGCAGCTAGCAGGAGCGATGGAGATACTTGAGAGGACCCAGTGAGGGACAAAATAGACGGAACTGAACCTAGAGCAGCACTGCGCTCCTGCAAAATAAAACCTTGCTAAATCAGGGGCATCGGTGCAGATACAGCTATAATGAGGTCATTGATTAAAGCTGTTATATATGATGGATCGTCCAGCAGCAGAAAGTGATTCAGCGGTTAAATCTGGGATACTTATTTCAGCGTGGCCTCAACAATAATCGTCAGCTGTTTGTTTCTTTAACTTTTAATGGCAGATAAATAAAGTGGATAATTTATAGTTATACTCAAAAAAAAAAACATGGATAATTACAAATTTTCAGGTAAAGTTTCTTGTAATTTTGATGATTAAAGCTTAAGGCTAATAAAGACACAAAATCGAGTTTCATGAAAAAAATGAGGATTTCTGATACAACTGGATTGATTATGTACATCAAATGACTTTATTCTTCTTTCTTCCATATTACTCATGACAATGACCCAATAGATTCTCTTTTGGCTGTTGGTTGAGGCCTGTTTGTCCCTCCTTCAACCAGAGGGATGTCTGGTATCTGTACCTTTGATAAAGTGGGTAGGTACCAGGTTAGATAGATTGTTGGCTGAGAGAACCATGAAGTTCTTTAATATTTCCTAGTAAACGTTTGGTCTCACCTCAGACAGGATGAAACATGGAGAACAAATACTGAATGACCTCCACCTGCTAAAATCAGTGACTCTCTACTTTTCTTTCAGACTCCTGGACCCTGGTTTAAAAAGTAAATTTAATTTCCTCCAAAAAGGGAACTTTGGACCTCTGATGGTATCTAGGGCAGTGGATTAAAACAAGGATTCTGACATCTGCAACCTGTTTGCAGGAGCCATCTGTGCCTGTGTTGAAGTATCACCTCACACCTCACGAATGCTCTTCAAATTTTTAAAAGAGACTCTCATTTCTCTCAAGGCTGTAATCTAATGTTTTCTTTGCATAACACTTTTCATGTATATGCTTGGATACAATACTCTGAAAAGCTTCTTCAGCAATGACCCGTTATTATGGAAGTCATAAATGTCGGAAAAGGTTTCTATCAAAGTCCTTTTTTATTGGTTTTATTAAATGTTCAAATGTTCTGAAACTGAATTTTGGCTTTTAATTAGCAATTGTCAACAGTTGTCGTCACATTTGACAGAAAGTAATGCTTGAGTTCCATCAGTTTGTGTCTAATAAGTTGACAAATACATGCGGTTTGACTTTTTTAGTCAATTACTGAATTAAAACATCTTAGTCATGTTCTAATGCATGTACTGTTGATTTCAGAGATTGACCACACGATGGCGCTGCAGGCAATACTCTCATTAATATCTACACACTAAAAGAAAGAGTAACCCACACTGTTGCCTATCATAGACATTGTAATCTAATTTAATAAAATAAAAACAATATTTATGCACGTTTTAATTTTCTCTTTTATGGAACTCTAAGTTTGTTAACTATGATCATTATTTTTGTTTTTAGTAATGTAGTTCTTTAGGATATGCCTTTCAAATCATGTGTTTTATGTATAAACTGTTGCCAGATGTAAAAGGAAAATCTCTGTCTCAGGAAACATGATGGAGAATATGGTTATCATAAGTTATCTTAAATAAAACGTCTGACCGTCTATAAATTATGAATCTGATGGATTCCCTTTAAAAAGTATCACTGAAGAACCTAAATGGGTTCTGATCTCAAATGATCTACAGATTCTGATTATAAAAATATGTGTCTTCTTTAATTTTTTTGTTATTCAAATACAGGAAATATAAACTGGAAAATAAGTTTTACATACATAATCATCAATACTATTTGGCCCAGAATTAGTTGTAACTTTGTGATTTTGGTTAAAATGTCACTTCTGGACCAAGAAACAGTGAATGCAGCAGATTTTGCTAATGTTGTGACTCTGGTCAGTGACTTCTGATCAAAACCATTCGTCGGTCATATTTTGCACGGCAAAAAAGTTATGCATTAGTTAAATTAGAAGAGAAGAAATAATAATAAAAAAAACTTCTAATGATCTCTAATATGTGAACAAATCAGCAGCGTTACTTTTTGCTGAATGTTTGAATTCTTTTGTATAAGATTCTGAATGGAGCTTCCTACCTTTACAACAAGTTGTTAAAATAATAATAACAATCAAACCAAGAGCAGGTTTTAAAGATCACTGTATTACTTCATTTTGAAAAAAAATGAAAAACTGCCTTTGGACAGGCAGGTTTTTCAAACTTGAACACTATACTACCAACATTCAGCTCATCCTCTAAACACCAAGGCAGCTGGACAATCAGAACTGCCTTGACTTGACTGTCAACAAAAAAAAGAAACATATTTTTGTTTACTGTGTTTTTTATATGCATCTCATTGTACGACTGGTATCGGGTTGAAATAACTTCATGTTTACAGGCTTAGAGCTTAGAAGTAGGGGTGCACCAAGTGCTGGTTTCTGGCTGATCACCAATTTTCAGTCTTTAAACGCCTAATATGCCACTCTTGATCTAAACCAATATTTTTTTAAATAACAGACACTGTCAGTTGTTAAATGTTGTTAAATGTTAAACTAAACTGAACTTTCCTAGCTTATTAAATGTTGCAAAACCCCTTAAATATTTCAATCATATCTGACAGAGCATGAATCAGTGCACAGGAAACAATAAAATCTTCTGCAATTACTCTCTCAAGTATCAAGTTTAGAGCACTGATATTCAGACCATTGCAGATAAGGTCTGTGGAAAAGATCAGTTTCACCAATCTCCCAAAATTAAGTAAACTGACGCCGATAAATGAGTGCACCCCTACTTAGGAGGGTGGCTTTTAATGGAGAGGGTTGGACAGGTGGATAGAAGATGAATTGGAAGTGTTCAGTGACTGAGATGAGAGAAAATGCTTTGACTGATTGTTGCTCACTGTTGCTGAGGCACTAGATCCAGCAGAGGATAGAAGATGGAAACTAGCCTTGGATTTTAGTACCTGTACAAACTGAACATGTCCTCTGTAAATGCATCACCTGTTTTCAAATAAATCAACACAAATAACAATTAAATCAAATAAAACAAAGAGATCGTATGATGCTGATATTATCTTAAATCAGACAGTTTTTCTGATTTTTAAATGTAATGTTATTTTAGGCGTTATGGTTACGCCACAATCTGATCCTAATGAAATGAAACAGGAAATTAATTCTATTACACAATAAATGTTTCGCTTTAATTTTTTTTTTCAGCTGTGCATTAGCCTACATGGAAAAAACTGTTTTATCGAGAAAAGCTGTTAAAAGAGCAAATTTAAAAGATTTAATATGAATACCTTTTTTTTCTCTCCCCATGCAAACGACTCAAGCGTGACCTGAAATCGTTTAATCATCATCTGCTGCCGACAGCGGTAATCCACAGACAGAGTCCGATTGATCTCTAGAAGTACAGACTCAAAAGAACAGCAGCAAAACATTTGAATGAAGTTAAGGATAATTTAAATAGCAGATAAATATCCATGTGAACTCACCCACTGCTCTGAGCTTAAGCTGTTGCTCAGAAGAGAGTTTGTCATGTCTCCACCCGGTAGACAAGAAAGCCTTGAATTCACCTGATTATAAAAAAAGAAAAGTCTATAATCTTTTATGACTTTAAAGTCTGTAATTTTTTTTTGAATATCCATCTAACAGACTCGCCTCATTCTGCACATCTTCAAATTGAGAAGAAGAATCCAAACCAAGTGCACGCAGCAGTAAAATCCACTCTGCCTGCATCTCCGCTTTCGTTTTGTCCATCTCTGCAGCATCACCCTCTTCGTATTCTTGACCCAAATCGTAGCAGTGATGCTCGACTCGCTGCTCTTTCACGGACTCTCCTTCTGAAACATTCTCCTCAGGATGCAGCTCCTTCTCCTTGATTATATGAGCTGCTAGCAACTCTGACACAAGGAAGTCTGCAGATTCACGCATTAAAAGGTGTGACTCCAAAATTGTTAGTAAATATATAAAATTATCCATAAAATAGAGTAATTCCTCACCTGTAATCTTGTTCAGGGTAGACGGTTCCAGCATATCCGAGGTCATAACAGCGAGGGGTGAAAACATGTTTGACAGCAAACTTCTTAACTCTTCCACCAACAAAACACCACCTGCTCCATTAAAGTCTAAAAAAATGAAACCAGGGAGACTTTTTGAAGACATGATGACTCTGCTACCACATTTTAATTGGCTTATAGGATTATGTCTTATTACATAAAGGGTCATACATCAATACGTAATATAGCTTTGATTATGTTACATCATAGGAGCGAAACCTAAGTACCTTTAGGATTAGATGCTAACCTTGTATTGTTGCACCAGGAAAAGATCTTATAAATCCTATTGTGATGTGCAGAAGTATTCACCACCTTCTATGTGTTCAGCAGTACTCAGTTCCAGTCGTATTCAATCATCTTGAGACAACATTTTATCAAAAGGACTTTTCACGTTCAAAGCTGCGAGTTCTGTGAGATGTGATCAGGATTTGAAATTTGTTCACCAATGATGTCTGACAAATATCAGGAGGGCATCACAGCTGGATTCACATTGATTATAGTACAGGGTTGGTGGGGTGTAATAGCTGAAGAGAAATGCATATCCTACTTTTAAGATATTTGTTTGTAAACATTATGAAAACCATGCGGGTTTCCTTTTTTCCTTTCATTTTATAATTATGTGCTATCTCTTGGTCTTTCACAAGATCCCAAAGAAAAAGCATTCAAATTTGTGAGATTAAAATGATCATTTAGATTTTAAACATCCGCAAAACTCAATTCATCCGTAGGGTTGTGTTAATAATTAGTAATTCATCATAGGTTGAACACTAAAGGGCCTGCCTCACCTGTCAGCTCAGGACACAGAGCCCTGAGCTCCGCGGACAGCCAGTCGAGCAGCGGACAGGGGAGCTCGTCGCACCTGCACCGAATGAGGCAGGAGCCGCCGACAGGATACCTGAGCAGGAAGTGGAGACAACAGGTGAACTCACCTGGCCAGAAAGCTGACAAGTTTCACGATGCAATATCATGTCCACAGCGAGAAAAAAATATAACATCCACTGAGAGAAATACAAACGGCATTATTCCCAGCTTGCTCTGTAGCTTACATGACTTTATTAACTTTTAAATAACTTTTCACGCATTAACATCGATGATTATTAGATGAGTATCTCTTACCCAAGATCGACAATGGCTGAACTTGTTTTCTCGTTTCTCTCCATCCTAACAGTGTAAGGTAGAAAATACTTTACATTACTTTTTAACGTGCAAGTAGGCTAATAGTTGTAGCGCTTGGATATCGGTCGTGTTTACATGGGCTACTTCCTCTTTATTAAGGTTTATCTCTTTTATATCGCCCTCTGCTGGTCGGAGTATGTGAAGTCAAAATACGAAATACAACAAACTACCACAAAAATAAAGCACAATAAATTATTCCTAGTTTAAAAATGAAATGCATACTGCCAGTTGTATTTGAGGATTATAAAATTATATATTGTTCCAACAGATTTGCAAAACTTCCTGGAGTATTGTAGAAGAAACTGTTTGTTGCCTCACATTAAATTACTTTCTACTTATATTTTCTTTGTTTTCCGCTCTTAAGAATGCAATTTTTCTTACCCTTGATTGATTAAGCAGCTTTATATTAATCACCCTCACTGTAATTTTTATCTACAGTTTATTGAGAATGCTTATTTTTTGTTAGTGCATTTATTTACATTAAATATATATATTTATATATTACATTACATTATTATATAATAAAAAAGATTGCAATATCTAATCTGTTGTAAAGATAAGAAAGACATAGGCCATCATACGTATTTGTGAACTTTCACATCATATTGTGAAAAAAAATATATAATGACGTACAGGCTTTGCTGCAAGGTGTTTGCCAATATGATCTTTTCACAGCTATATTACAGTGTTTCATATATTTTACAGTTTTCAACTATGTGTGACAGTGTGGGGTCCTGTCACTATACCTCCAACTGATCATGTGCCTTGGCTACTTGGCCAAGGGGATGTCCCTTTGGCTGACTGGTTAGCATGTGTGGCTTTCACCCGGGAGTCTTGGGATCAAATCCCACCCAGGCCCTCTGTAGTTTGCACCTTGCCACATATGTTTAAAAAAATGTTAAATTCTAAATATTTCATAGACTTTTCAAAATGTGTATGCTTCAAACTGCAAGATGCAAGAAAACAGCTCCAACACTAAGACGGATCACACACCTTGGCTAACAGGAAGCTTGTTTTTGTTTTGTTATGCTTTTATTTTGAAGACAACAAACACCTCTCTATTTAAGACAACTACCTGAAGTCTCTGTTCGTGGATTGAACACGTTAATGACAGCTTAACGACGTAACCTCATGCAGCAGACCACCATGAATGTGGAAGTGGACTAAAGCTCTAGTTTGATTTGAATCAGTTTGTTTTATCCAATCAGTATAAGGTGGCAGTCAGATGTATGTTCTGTATATAAAATAACTAAAATAAAATCTGTCAATCTTTATTTGTGAATACACTGTTCTGGTGGAACCCACTACATTTCCCCAGTTGTTTTGTGCCAAGTCAGATTTTGTTGGATAGAAAAAGTACAGAAATGGAAATATGTGCTTAAAAAGGTGAAATGAAGACAATACAGCATGAATGTACATAAAAAAAAACAAAAATCAGTATTAATATAAAGCTAAAAAGGATAAACAGAGGACAAAGGTGATGTTGATGAGACTGAGGGTAGGTTATAATGAACTAAATGACATTCTGCATGCGGTTGAGAGGGGATACAACTGAAAGAGAAGGATTGACGGAAAGGTAAGAGAAGCGGGACAAAACTGGAGTCAAGAAGGATTGTTGAGAACTGAAGGGAACAAGGAGAAGGAAAGCACTTAAATGTCTACATAGCAAATTTAAAATTCAGAATTTAGTGGGTGGAGGTTTGGAAATTACTCAGGTACAGTAGATGGCAGTATGCACCTATAAATTGTTAGCAATCTGTTAATCTCAAAAAGAAGAAGTTGAAATTTAGACTGCAATGTTGGTTTTAATAGAAATTGACCAATCTATGCTTTTTAAGGCCAGTACTCATATGAGTATTTTAAAACCGTTCCAACTGATCCCAGTGTTTGCTGTCAACCTTTATTAGCTGATAAAAATCTAACAAAATGTTAGCAATGGATGGCAAATGGAGGAAGTGGGAATCCATAGGCTTCAGGGGTTCTCAAGGCATGACTGCTGAATGCCCTTATGAACTGGCAAACGCATGCTGGTGAGATCTGTTAAGATTCTTATTAAAAAAAAGGAAAAGATAAAACATCTAGAGCTCTGTAAAACTGCTGCAACCTGTTGTCTTTTTTCATCATAGCCCTCTTAATGACCACTGTTTTTTATTTCATGGGAGGATTCAGCAATTACAAATCTTTGAAATAAGATAAAACTATTGTATTATAAAGTAGGGAGCTTAGTTACCACCCTGTGCCTTTTTGTGTCATTTAGACCCTCAGGGTTCACTCAAAGTCAGTTTAATAGTTTCTGTTAATCTTTAATTTTCAAAATGATTCCCTGTTTCTCACCACTACGTCATGTGCTGATAATGTGGAACTGGGTGAATGCTCAGTGTCACCGTGTATTTTTGGCTTAAGGTGCCATTATCACCTCCCTCTGAGGGTTCGATGGTCATCAGATCTGCTTCAAGACCTCTTTTTCTGTCTCCTTATGCATTTTCTCACCACAGATTATCTGGAACATGCAGCGTTATCAGAAGCACCTGCAGTCTGATCTAAAAGCTGGTGTGATCTGTTCCGCGGCGATTTGTGTGCCTCACATTTATTATGTCTAATCAGACTACTCCCTCCTCTCATCTGACTGTATGCACACATGTATGAACTTTATTAGCTTTGCCTGCGTGCATTGTTGAGCTCTGCAGGTCCTCTCAGCAGGCGTTCTGTTAAACAACCCATCACACTGGTGGCACATCAACAGGAACAATGGAGACAATAGCAGCGAGGCCTGCTGGGCTCTGACGTACAGTCCTCTATGTTTGTCGATACCATATGTACAGAAGCCATGGCTTCACTGACTACAAAGCTCTGCCATGCGTCAGGATGCTTTGTCTCTTATTCCCATGACACCGGACCCTGCTTCAAGAAAGCTCATGGATGATGACCCTTGACCTCTGGAGAGCGTCTAGACAAAAAAATGGCCCAGATTCCCCCCCACTGAGGGAGGCAGAGACCTTGCACAGCAGACGCTTTATGTTTGAATAGTTGTTTATTTGTATAATTTAACATTTGGAATTTGAAAGGAAAATATATAAGCGTGTAGTTAAGATAAAGTTAACTGAAACTCCACTGTCATTTTACACAGAAACATAAAAAGCCTAGAAGAAAAAAAAGGTTGGAAAAAATAAATGAACTTGCAATAGTAGATTTTGTTTTGTGAAATACTTTAGAGCTGAAACAATTAATTGTAATAATCGTGATTATTGGATTATTTAAATAATCGACAACTAATTTAGGGATCGTTTAATTGTTAACTAGAGTATAGAGAATCTAAATTGGACCTCAAGCTGAAAAAATAACCCACCTAGAGCAGTATTGTTACCAGAATTAAAAAATATATATAAATATTTTGTATTTAAAAAAAACAGAACTCCTGAAGTGGAAAAGTCTTAGTTTTACCTGATTTAATTCTGTAGACAAACTTCTTTTAGGAATCATTTGTTATCCGATTAT
>JAUZNJ010024849.1:0-16807 GCA_034780135.1 Jordanella pulchra | reverse complement strand
GCTTATGTAGGCTGGGTCTCCTGATGGGCTGATGATCCTCAGGTGCGCTGAGGGCTCCAGCCCAGGAGGCCCACGGCACGCTCTGCTGGAGGAAGGTGGCAAAATCTCCAGATCCCAACAAAGAGTGAACAGTGGCACCCTTTTGTGGATGGCGGCAACACTAAAACACTGACACTACTAGTCATGCAAACAAATAACCGATTAATTGTTGATGATTAATTGTCAATTATTGGTTTATTAGATCAAAATTTGTCCCATCTGGTTAACTGATAATGCCCGCTTAGACAGACTTTCTAACTAGAAATGTTTGTACTGAACCATACTTTTTACTTGAGTAATATTCTTTTGAAGTATCACTACTCTTGTTCGACTAAAACATTTTGGTTACTCTGCCCACCTTGAGTAACTTGAGCTAATAAAAAACAAGAATATTGGAACCAGAGATCCATCAGTTATTCATTCACAGACTTTGTTATTTTAATGGTATTTTCTATTTGCTGAGTCTTCTATAACATTGAACTAAACCAGTAGAATCAGTTTATCAGATAGGATTGTTCACCGAATCATTCAATTACTGCAAATAGGTTTTGGTTTTTTAAAGTTAAAATGGGCAATGAGGAATGCTTTGGTCACATTTAGTTTGCTATTTACAGAGCTTTAAATGCAATTTGTTTTCTTTTACTGACAAAACAGATAAGAAAGATCAGCCAGACCTTTCAGGACTTCGATTTTATTTTTTTTAAGTCATGATAAAAAAGAAAAATATCAGTTTATTACAAATTTTAAGTAAAAAAAACTATATAAAATAAATAAATTTCCTGATTAAATTGGAAAGAAACCTCTTTTATTGAAAGTTCATGTATTTGTGCCTAGAGCTTCAGAAAACCTGATATTTAATCAGACATGGTGTTGAGCTTAAAGGGTTTTTTAAGTTTTTGATGATAAACTGGAATTGTAGGAAAACATGATGTAGCAAGCTGTAAAAAGCAGACGACGACTGAACCGTCTGGTGACAGGCTGAACAGGCTCGTAGCAGGTTTCAGAAAACAGAAGATGTTACAGACTGGCAGGCAGAGGGATTCCAGAACAGGACTGGAGTAAGAAGAAAATGAACATCCAGAGAGGGTAGGGCAAGTACAGAAACACAGAGAGGCAGGCGGTGCACAAAACCAGTTGAACAAAACTCACGAAGGCAGGTATACAATCTGGCTGAGATTTACTTTGCTGTGTTCAAATTTAGTTGCTGCTTTGGACCTATTTGAGTCTATGGCCGAACTCTTCTGGCCTCCTTATTTTCATGGCCTATGCAGGACCCAGTCCAGGTGTGCTGGGTAGTTTGGAGGATGCAGCCACCGAAATTGAACACAACCAGAGAGAGACATATTGTATTAGGCCTGATCACAGCTGGAGGGAATGAAGGTGATTAGGAAAGAGCCAGGTGCATCTGCTTACTCTAATTAGCAGCATTTAGCAGAGCAGGGAGGAACAAGCAGACGCCCTCACCCCATAAAACAATCAGAGTTAGCCTGCATGACAGTAATCTCTATTCCAGATCACATCCGTCCTATCTCATTGTATTGGTATATGTGAGTCATGGACACAGGGCTACTCCAGGTTCCCATACTACACGAATCAGGGCAGGATTAGTTTATTCAGTGATTTTTTCGCAATGTTATTTGCTCAGGGCACAACAAAAAAAAAAGTCCTGGATGGTTTACTAGTCAAGTGAGTGAATCGGATACACAGATCAACCAAAATTCGTGCCATGTGCAATGCATTTGTTTTTATACAAAAAGAAATTCTTTTTTTATCTTATCTTTTGTCTTCCGCCTCCATCTTTTTGAGCATTTAAGAAAATTACATATGACTCATTATTTTTTACCTGTCTTCAGAAAAATGATTTCAATTATATCAGTTTGTCGAAAGGATTTCTGTAGATCAGACAGCCTGGAAAGTCTATTATAGACCCCTATTCGAGTAAAGCTTTAACTCTCAGCAGGTTTCACAAAGGATGAACCTGTTAAGCTGCTTTTCACTGGGCTAACAAAACAGCAATATGTCCTGTGATGAGATGATAAAATGAGTGGTCAATGGATCTCCAGGGAGGCTCTGGTTCTCTAATCTCACTACATTACTGCAGGGAACTAGAGTGAGAATAATTGATAAAAAACTGTTGTAAAAGAAAAATATGTGTTGCTGATTTTAACTGTGAAAACAGCTTTTTATTTTAATGTATGAATTAAAAAAGCAGAGTAATTTATCATGTCAGTTAAACAAGGCTGTGAATAAAGGAGTAGTATGAGCTGTATAGCATCTTTTAAATAATTTCTTGCCTCCTTATTCCCAATCATTCAAAAGCAAAGAGTCATCAAAACAACGTCTATAAAAGCCAATGACTTGCCAACGCCACCCCCCTGTTTAGGCTGAAATAATCCTCATCTGTTGGTCTCCGGCCAGGACAGGAATATCTATATGGGGGGGGGGGCGGTTTCCCCTTGGAGTTACCTCCTAATCTCACTCCCAGCCACAGGTTCGCTTCAGATTCATGGCTCTCTATCTTTTTCTTCTGGTTCTCTCCTGCCCCCTAAAGCACAAAAAGCAGAATAAGCTTGCATTGATGAGTCCTGCTGAATCACTGTCTAATTTAATAAGGTGTTTCTCACTAGTGTAGGTGGAAAATGCTATGCACAGCTTTTTATGGATTCTTTCCTAATGGATTGAGTATGCTTCATAAAAAATCTTTCAACATTAGAATAAATTGTTTGACGGTAATCTTTTGCTATTGTTGCATAAGCTCAACGAGATGATAGATGAGGCAGAACTGATGCTTGGCAAACACTCTCATGTCCCTGGTTTGTTGGCGTGCTTCTTTGAACCTTCTCGATTCACATGCATTCCTCTCGCAATGGGAGCTGTCACTTTGTGTGGAAATTGTCCCTTCAGTGTGTGTGGCTATAAGGGTAGCGTCTGATGTCCACTTATCTATGATGTGAATGGGAAGACAATGAGACCCCCAGTGGCTCCCACTCTCCGTGACCCGCCTGGGGTCTGATTCGCCTTGGCAAGGGGGACGGAGGCCCAAAACAAAGCTGAAGGAGCCTCCAGTGAAGGGGGTTCAGAGGTCAGCCCCAACACCCAACTAGCATGGCCCTTACTCTAGTTTGGTCTCCTAAATGGGGAAGAGACATAGAGGGATATAGACAATGGGATAAAAGGAACCTCCAAAACCATTAAATTCTGAGGAAGTGATGGCCGTGAATGATGACAGAGAGTGAATAGACACTCTTGAGGTGGGAGGTACGCTCCATTAATGACCATAGATGCTCCATTATGGCAGCCCTAGGAGGTGGTGATGAGGTGGTACATTTTTTCCCATTAGGCCTCTCCTCCATGAACGTTAAGACAATTTCAGATTGATCCAGGAGTCCCGGTTGACATCCATTGCGAACTTCGACACAGGAGGGCAACGTGACAACATACGGGCCCCCCTTTAAAGGCAGGAGGAGTCAAATTACTGTTTGTGTAACGCCAGTCATTTAACAGCACCCCTCAGGAGACACAGTGATTGATGCACTTTCTCTGTTACAAAGAATGTCCGAGGAGGATGTGGTCATATAGTCCATGATGTCAACGTGCGGAAGATAATGGATCCGATGTTGAATCGAAGCAGTTCAACCTTGTCGAACTCTTCTAAAGGCTCAAAGGATTCTGGGATATAAACGATGTTGCAACCATTACTCTGTGTCAACAGTATTGTAAAGAACAAGCCATTGAAGCAACTTGAACTGTGGAGAACAAGAGAGCTTAACATGCTGCACATTAATGAAAACATAAACCAATCCCCCTTGCAGCAGACGTATGTAAGTGTCTACATTAAGATTATATCGCCGGCATATGTCACCCAGTTATCCTGGCATTAAGTGTGCTTACTGTTATCTCAGGGGTCGGTGTTCAGTCCCTCCTGCAGGAACAGATTTATTGTTCCATGCATCTATTTACAACCATGAGTTTATCTATAGTTGCAGGCATAAAGCATGATGATGGGAACATCGCCTGCTAAATATAAGTAAAAAATGTACATTTTCTTCTTCCATTTTTCCATTTAGATATTGAAATGACAATTTGATTCATTATGAGACAAAAAACACTGTTTAGCCTACCCTGTTTGAAAAAATATCAGCCTCCTTGCACATCATGACCATAACCAAAAGTTTGATTACAGTCTGACCTTTCCAGGGAAATAACATATGTGCCAACATGAAGTAGGCTAAGATATCCCCAAAAGCAACACATTATGGTTGAATCATTCATGGAAAGAACAAAAAGAAAAAGTAATTGACATCTGCCTTGCTATAAAAGGATTACCAAGGCTTCATACATGGAGAGGACAAAGCACACCGATAAACCTTTTAGGGAGTTACTTAAAGAGCACATTACCAACTTATCCAGGAGGAAACAACAGCAACTAAAGCACTTCAGACCTTAGATGCCTCTTTAAAGGGTAGTGCTCACAATACAAATTTATAAATTTAAAATAGTTGCTAACGAGTAAGGATGCAAAAGGCTCTTTCCACATTTCCCTCCAAAAAACACATCTATTGTATCTGTAACTGCTTATCCATGGTGCCAGTGTATGGGGTGAAAAGAGGGGTACACCCTGGACAGGTCACCAGCCTGTTGTAGGGCAACACAGAGACACACCACCATGCAAACTTCATGCAAAAAGATCCACGGATATGGAAACTGAACTCAGGACCTTCTTGCTGTAAGGCAGCAGTGCTACAGAATGTTCCACCATGCAGCCCATCCCAAAATGCTTGGGAAAATATTGTGTTTCTTGTCAACGCAAATATAAATATTTTTGGAATGTTTGCATTTTTTTGTATCTGACTGAAACTGACAGAGCATTTATGAAAAAAAGCATCATATGGCTTACAGTCAAACATGGTGGTGGTAGTGTGATGACCTGAAACTGCTTTCCATGACCTGTAATTGTTGGAATCATGAAATATGCTCTCTTACTGAGAACACAAAAACAAATCATCAGTCTCTTTTGTGAATTGTAGCAATTGGTGTCACATTACACCTGCATGAAGACCTGAAATATTTTAGTATGGTCGATTATTTTTATCATGATTACATTGCATATTTAATGCAATAAAATACTCTCTACAAAGATTGTTTGTGTAAGCTTTATATATTCATATGTAACTTTAGATTTATGTTATAAACAAACATGTCTAGACTGTAGTTATGTGCCCAGAAGTAGTTCAATAATTTAAGGAAGCCAGCCAGATGTTTTACAGTAAAATTCACTAAAGTAACACTTTACATATGCCTGGAAAACATTCAGCACTGGCAGGAGTGTTTTTTTCCAAGCAGAAAAATGCACCAGTTCATCCAGAAATAGGCATTCCTTACTTTGAGGAGCTGCTATCAGGGGGATATTCTTTAAGGGTTCTCAACAGTCACATGTGGGTCAAATCATGGGCAGCAAACGATGAACCGTTTTAAGGACCGTGACCAGCACAACATATTTAGAACAAAAGCGGGTTTATGCATAGATCCCAGTCAGCAATCGGCCTCTTCATGCATGTTGAAGCCACTTCTGCTCCCCTCCTCTGCCTCTGAGTGCACTTTCCAGGAAAAGAAAGGTGCACTACAAGCTGAAGTGCACTCACAACATCTTACAGCTTAAGTGCTTTACATGTTGTTGCTTCTTCCTGCACACAAATAAGATTGTATGATACTTTGTGCATTTATTTTAAGAAAACGAAGCTTTCCAAGTAAGAGAACCAAATCTTCTTTTTGTAAGCAGAAGGAGAGGAGGGTTTAGTCCATACATTGGCATGAGGATTTATCAGATCAAAGCAACTCAGCTAAAACCTTTTACCAAGGGAGTGTCAGCTGGTTGCAGATGGAGATCCAGGTTGCTGACAGGGCTTAACATGAAGCAGAAGGGAGTCAACTGGACTGCTAACTAGCTGTAAGCATAGAAATGGGCTTGCTTAAATATACTAATTAATATTCCAGCATTGATGCAGGAATTTAGTCAAAGTAATGAGCAACTTAACAAGGGTCATGTTTCACCTCTGGGGAAACCATGAATTATTAATGTGGCTTAATCAAATCTACACCAATATTAAGTATAAGTTGCAGTTCACTCGTATTATACATAAAACTGTAAAAGGTTTTTTAGATATATGTATATGTAGCAAAACAAGGGATAAAAACCAACATTTGAACACAAAGCAGGAGGACTAATACAGTGGATGTTAGACTGTCTCAGCTTGTTAATTCAGTTGGGAAATTTCTTTTGTGACCAGAGCACTGTAGCATGAATAATCTAATTTTCTATCCCAACTCCCCGACCACCACTCATCAATGACTGGTGTCATAGCCTTGAAATGGGTGAACCAGACGTTCTTCTAATTCTGCCATCATTAAAGCAGACTAACGGACAATTAGTTTGGTCAAATTTCCAGGATAACACTTGTCTTACATTCACCTTTGAACCAGAGGGTTTGACATCGGTCTGACCTTCTCTGCTGAATCCAGGCATTTCTGTGCCAGGGGTCATTTGGGTGGAGAGGTCAGTGGTTCTCGGTTAAGCCTTTGATTTGACAAATAAGTGTTTGCAGCAATTTGACAGTTGTGTATTGATTTCCTCGTTTAATATAGTATTTCAGAGTAGAAATCAGCTCGTTTGGGTTGTGCATGTTTTAAATCGTATTTATATTTATTCTAGCTAACAATGTTTACTGCTCAATAAACACATAAGATACGCAAATGGACTGAGAATAGATGTAGAGATATAATACCTTTGAGAACCGTTCTCATGTCTTTCAGATTGTTTCCTTTGTTAGGCAGATTTTCTTACAACTACATTCAAATTTTTTGTGATGTACCAGGAATCAACATTTACGATCCAAAGACCATTGGAGGGTGTAAAAAATAAAATGCTGCTTTGCCACGATAGGCTGAAGACCTCAAGGTTACCAATACAAATTTCAAGCTAATTTGTGAAGTAGAGCATTTTTTTTACTGTTCTTCTGAATTTAGCTGTTCTTAGCTCTTAGCTCTTTCTTGTAAACCAACCTTTCTCCTCAGTTACAGCTGAGATTCCTTTGAAGCTCTGCACATCTAGACTGATGCCCCAACCCCATTCTTTACTTTTCTTCCCTTTTTTTTGCTTTTTATTTGCAGAATACCTTTAGCTAAGACCGATTTGATGGAGTGTGTCTTTAAACATCAATTCTACAATATTGATTCTAACCTGGTTTTAGGGCTTAACTTTAAGCCATTTTGATGCTTTGAAATGTATTTTTCCACTGGAACTCCAGTTGGTCCTGTGATGGTGAACTTTATTCTCTGACAAAAATCTTCTGCAGCCTCTGACTGGTTTCCTTCTAGTATTCCCCCTCCATTTAGTTCTCACCATTTTCCATCATCCTGCTTAAGAAAAAAATGGCTACATCATGATGCCTCCACCCCCATGTTGATCTCTGAGAATGGTGTCTTCACTGTATAAATACTGTTGCGAAGCACTTTCATTCATGATATATTCCTTACTTTTAAAAATTATGCAAAGAATCAGATTTAGATCCTACCGTCTGTGTTCTTAACCATCAGACTTCACAGGTTAAACTGCAAAAGATTTTAAAGAGATTAGCATAACCGATGTGAGAGCAGTGAATTACATTAGATTTTTTTTTAAGCAGCTTTGCACATAAAGATGTCTCTCATTAATGTGGGCCAACTAACTGACTTCTGGTTAAGAAGTCATGGTTATGCCTAAAACATTAAATTATTTAAATAAACACGTCTTCTTCTCACCCTCTTTAAAATGAAAATCATTATTTCCCCCTTTAATAACACTTGATTTATTTTTGGAGTCCCATTAGGGTTGTCATGCCAACTTATGTTCTTTAAATCCCTCAGTATGAAAATATATATTACCTAAAACAAGACAAATGACTTGATGTCTGCATTGCTTCAGTATCAACCTACTCTCACTATTAACTTTCTCCAATGGAGTCCAGTAAATATTCATTTGAAGTTTTCTTCATGTTCAACTTGGCATATTATGCTGACTAATGACCAGCTAAGTTATCTTGACTCTTAAAAGAAGTCAACCTACATTAAACAACCTCAGTTTGTTTGTTTTGTTTTTTCAAGGGGGGGGTTGTAGTTTCAATAAACAAAGAATAATTAAAAACAAAGAATAATTAATGTATATATGTCTGTATGTTTATATGTACGTAATCTATGTGTTTACACTTAGAAAACAGAGTTGAATCCAGGCAAATCATCAAAAAAATAAGATGCAATTGACTAATACTTAAATCACCAGCTTCTCGTTGGCCCAGTTTAATGGGACAGTTGATTTTAGGACCCTGAAATTAGATTATGTAAAGTAAAATGAGCCTTCAGAGGATACAAACTACTAAAAAAATACAGTAGACCAACTCCAGCAGATGCTGGAGCTGTGGAAACTTTGCAGATAACTTCTAGCAACACAGATTCTGTGCTTATTCACCCTTCCTTTAGACTCTGGGACTTTGATATCTGAATGAATTTAGAAAATGAATTTTCATCTGCTAAGCTAAGACTTTGTGGGTAGAGAATCTCGATCCACTAAGAACACCTTATTAATCTAGTCATTATGAAACTTCCTAAAAGACTTTAGCTGATTTTACTTGATTACCCTCTTAATAATGTTTGTTTTTGTTGTAAGTGGACCATTTCCTCACACCCTTTTGTGGCAGAGATTCCTTGATCGGTGTCGAAACGTCTACAGAAAAAAAGAATAGCAAAAGTCCAGTTGCCTTCCAATTTAAGCCTGTTTTGTGGCACCATTTCCTACTAGATCTTTTCCTTCCACTCAACTTTCCATTAACTTCTGTGACTTAAAATCTTTGTGGAATGTGTCAATGAACATAATCTGGACATTGGTAAAGTCATTAAGCTTCCTCATGGTTAAGTAGACTATAGGCCCAGATTTAGCGGCTCAGGAAACCCTTACATTTGTTTTCCGTTGATCAGTGTGTGGAGCTATCAGATTAATTGTTTTGCTTTAAAAACAAAGAATATTTTTTATGCTGTAGTGGCCTTTTTTTAAATTTTTTTTGAAAGTAGGAAGACTGGAAATGGAATTACAGAGAGTAGCCAGTATGAATTACAAGGTGGCTTTTTGTATAGCTTCTCTGGGACATAGGGTGGGTGCAACAGTTGTGTTCTTCATTACTTAAACTGGGCTTTATTAATTATTATTTTTTAAGGTCTTTTAGCTGAAGACATTGAGGGTTTTGTTGCTTTTTTTCTGAAACCTACAGATAAAAAAAGTAAGATTTTGAATTTTTATTTGAAAGAACTTTGGCCAAGTATAACACTTTAAGCTGTTTTCATTTATCTGAAAAAGTTTAAGTAACTCAAATAAACAGTAAATCAAAAACAAAGACAATTTAGGTTTGATTAAAAAAGTTGATTTATATAATGAGATTTCAAACAAATCATAAAAAGTTCTATTTTGCAGGTAAAATCATATTTATTAACCAAATGACTTGGGCCTAAATTAGCTTGAAGTGAGCATAAATCTTTGTTAGTCTAAGCAACAAATATACAGTTATTTTGCTATGTAACATCCTGCATCCATTGCTGCAGTTTAGGATGGGTCTTTTGTGTTTCCAGTTTGAACAGCGGGGCCTGTAACCTATCTGAATTCTGAGAAACAGCCAGTTTGTGCAGACTGACAGCTGATTGCGCCACCGTTTAATCCATTTAGGGATTTTCAAAAGTGCTGTGTCCACTTAGATGTGGAGATAGGAGGACCGCACAGCCTTTGTGTGCAAAATTTCAACGCTCTTGAAAAGAGGGCCAAAGGGGCCCCCACTCTGCAAGGCAAGTTTATTTGTTTAGCTCATTTCAGCAGTTCAAAGTCCCAAAATGATGACAGCATAAGAAAAGAAAATGTATGAATTAAGTAGCTTTTAGTGGATGACAAAGGAAAATACAAGAAAGTTTTACTACAGACTGAAATCAGTGTTTCTGTTTAAATAGAACAGCTTAATGTAGTGTTAAAGAAGTATGTTGGTAACTGCGATTTAAAGCATTTTTGTAGGTTTTTCCAAATTATCAGAACCAACAATGTTTTAAAGATAACTTTAGTGATGTCATCCCTCTGTCAGCACGCAGGAGCAGCGTCAGGACACTCTGGGACCATCACTCCTCCATGCCCTTCATCACAGTTTCATCGCTTCACCCTGACCTTCTGAGAGACCTGATGTGAATTTTAAGACCAAAATATAAGTTACATGTAAAATATTTCTGACCTTAAATCTGCCTCCAGAAACTTAAATTCTCAACAAACTGTGAAAGCATGTTGCGGCCCTACAGGTAACTTCCAGTCACTGTCAGTTACCCTCATTGTCATGTAGAGGAACTGCCATTTCAGAGATGTTTTCCCAACTCTTGTGTTTATCAGGGCAGTATTTTATATGCACAAAACTGACAGCTCTTCAAAGCAGGTTGTACATGTACAAAACATGATGTGTAGCTTGTGCAATATGTTGTGTCCTTGTGCTCCTATAAGCATGGTTATATTTACCCCCTCCACCATTTTATAAGACCCATACTCTTTACTCATGCATTCTAGAATAATTCTAGACATTTGCAAGCATTTTGAGGCTCAATATTTTTTAGTTTGTATACGATGATTAGGCTTAGGGTTAGGGTAAGGACCACCGACTGGCAAAGTAAAAATGTCCCAAGCACTGTAGGCCACAGCACATGGTTGGGATATATTAGGCAGCAAGGGAACATGTTATCTTCAGTGTTGATGTTTTACTTGCAGGAAAAAAAATTGACAACTATATACGTTTGAATTTTGAATATCGAAATTATGACTAGTTGAGCATTTCCTGAACTGTAGCTCTTATGGAGGGTTCCCGACCTGCACCTATCAGAGAGATTTGAGGAAGGAATCATGTCTTATGTTTGTGTTTCTGAGAAGAGGTGTGTGTGAAGATTAGTGTGTGTTGCTGAAAACAGGTTGTGTGCATCAGTAAGAGTCCCCCCCATGGGTGGAAATGAATGAATGACATAGCCCCACTGATCATAGGGGTACTAAACCCCATTCGCCATATTAAATTGGTAATCCTACAGAGTCAGCTCTTCTAAGTCTGAATTGATGGTCCTTGATTAATATAAAAAGGAAGGTAGATGGTTGTTATTGGAAAAGAATGCTGCTATATTTAATTAAATTAAAATTGAGCTTCAGCTAACTTTGATTAACTTCAACTGACTTTAAAAAAAATGATAAACAGCATTAAATGTGCATTTCAGTAAGCAGGATCTTTAGTTTTAATTGGTTCTTGCATTAGTTACACATTTCTTAGTACTTCTTATCCTACTGAACTATATTCCCCTGCACTCGTTTCACTTACCCTACAGTAACCCACAGCTCTATGTGATCTAACATGTCTCCGTATTCTCATATATTTTCAATGTTCTAAAATGAGCAGCATGAGAAACTGAACCAGCTTCACATTCCAGAGAAACAGCATCATAAATCTCACCTGTGCATGTTTGTGTGTGAAGATGGTTGCGTCTTAACTTAGACAATCTTTCTCTGCAGCAACTCTAGTTACCAAGAAGCAGTGCATCATTGAGCACCGCTTCTTGAGCACCCCCCACCCCACTCCCCATTTTGTGTGATGCAAAGTTGGCTCACATTTCAGTGACATATCACAAACACACATGCACACGTGTATAAGGATAAATTTGCATCACCAACAAGCAGGCATTTAACACCTGCTTTCACATGTACAGTAGCATGCAGTTCCAGGAGTTATGGGTATTTGTAGGGATGACTCCTGAACTTTATTGGAAATCACTTCCTTTTTTTATTTGTCACACAATATAGTTCTCCTCTCAACGTGTCAGAAACTGCTGTAAATCATTGTCAGCACGTCTCACCAACCACACAAACCAGAAGCTGAAAAAGCAGTCGGTATCTGAAAATCATCCCTTGGTGTTCTTAAAAGACATTCTCCTTCAAGTCTAAGACAGCACAAAGATAAACAGAGAACATTTCCTTCCCAAACGTTTTTTTTGTTTGTTTGTTTTTTTAGAAAAATAATATTTAATTTTTTGAATAACTTCAAGATATATTTCCCTATTTATTGACTACTGACCCAAGTACTCTAAAAACTAAACAACATTGGATTTACAAGCAAATTATTAAAGAAAACATCCAACCAGCAGCAGTTATTTAAGTTAATTGGAGTTCAAATAATTACTTGTTATGACAAGTTATTATCTAAAACGTGTATCATTCCCTACTATTTGTCTATTTATAACAGAAAATCTGAAGTGATAGAGATGTTAATAAATTTGAAAGGCACAGTAAGACCAGGGTCATCTACTAGTAGGGTTGTTAACTCTGCGTAAATTAACTAAGGGATTCTTTTTGTCCTGGCATTTTCTTCCACCCTTCTGACAAAATTCATTTGTTTTTGACTTTTATTCTGTGTGTGAATTGATTTTTTTAACATGTAAATCAGATCTAAATTAATTTTATACAGCTAATGTTGTTTTGTAATCTGGGAGAGTTCATTTCTTAATCTTGGACAGTTGGCAGCCCTATCTTGTACTTCAATTTGTTAAGTCATGCACTATCAATTACCACATGTTCAGGACAGCCAGATGAGGTAAATAAGCTATCATTTTTTTATGGATGTTCAAAGTACATTCATATTCATCAATATGAAGAAAATGCATTATAATGAGGCTTGTTTGTCAGATTAAAAGTACCTTAGAGAATAACCTTTCATCAGGTGTTAAACATAATTTTCATAAAGCCTATATTTCTGCATTTTTTAATGTCTAGTCTAATATTTTCATTAGTTGTAAGTAGAAAATCATCATATACAAGACAAAAAAAAAGGCTTGAAAACATCAATCAGCATTAATATTGCTGGATGATATTAAAAATAAATACTCCTTTTAAGACATCGAAGAACTTCAACCTACGTACATAGGGTAAAACATTTACTGAAATGACATTTCAAACATGGTCCACCTGATGGAAATCCTGTAACATAATGTGGGTGATGAGGCTGACACTTTGACCACCGGTAGTTTAGTGTTGGTGGATGACCTCATGTCTGGAGGAACACTGGGCGGCCTCCTTGTTTTGAAACCTAAAGGAACTGTGCGTTAAAGAGTGGGGAGATGAAACTCTTCATCTTGATCTTTGCCGAAGAGGAAGCAATGCGTACATATCAGCAAGGCAGAGAAGTGGTGGATATGTGGGTGTTTGCGTACAGCAACAGCTCAAACCTGAGGGTGGACAGCTTTGTTACAAACATCTTTTCCATCAGGAGAAGAAAACATTTTTATTTGTTTTTTTAAAATGTGTTATTTATGCATAAAGGCTGAATATTAAAGTTCCGCTGCTTTAGACTGCAAAGAGACTAATGTATTAAAACGGCTGCAGAGCAGGGAACTTCTGTTTGCAATAAGTGCCTTTTATTCATAAATGGGCCTCTTTGAAGCAGAGTAAAAAACTCCACCACCTCCACAATGTGTTCATTAAATGCGTTATTCCAGATTTCCCCTAAAGTTCATGATCAGGATACAAAGTCACAGCCATTTTAAGCGGGGCCCCTGCACTGTAAGCTTAGCTTCTACAAAGAGATCCAATGAAGACAAAGCACCCGTTCCCCCATAAATACCTGCCTTTAACCAGTTAATGGTGCCTGCACATGCAGGCTCTAGCCAAACAAAATAGCTTCAATTGCTGGTTAATTTATTGGAGACAAGCACCGTGCAGAGATCAAACAAGCACCTCTCACTTGTAGCACCTATGGTGCTGTGAATGTACTGACCCCCTTCACCTTGTGCATTTTTCTATAACGGGTACATTAAAGACAGAAAAAAAGGGAGAGCTCTAGTTTGAGAAATTGAGGTTTGAGTTTGTTTTATTCATGTTTAACCCAGTAAATCAGCTGTCCATATATATATATATATATATGTATATATATATATATATACATATATATATATGTATATACACACACACAGTAGCTTAAACGTACTCTGAATGAGAAACACTAAGGGAGCACAGATGAGTGGATGTCATTGGAAAACAGGTTGCGCAACAAGATTATAATTGTTCCTACCTGAGCTAAAACATATGTTGATGAAATGCTCTCTAGGGAAGTGAGGATTTTCTTTTTTTATTATTTTCCTTTTTTCCTTTAGTGGGGTTGTTGCTGTGCCAAGGTGAGGCTTAAGTTTCATTACGTGAGACTTAATGACCAGGTTTGGGGCTTGAAATTCCCACAACCCGAACATATGAAGAGGATTTAGTTTGGCCCTTTAGCTTCTGACATGAAACGCCACTTTATTGGTTACAACCTGAGGGCACGGTAACAGGTTGAGATCAGAGGATATTTTTTTGGTTCACTTTTTTCCATGTTTTGTTGGATTTAGAACAATATAACGTTGTGATATACTGTAAACCTGTTTTTACCAGAAATCTGAAAGGGTAAAAAAAAAAAATCCACTATAACAGATATAATGTGACTGTGGTACCAAAAAATTTCACACCTCTTGAACTGTTCTACATTGTAATATTATGACATTTCATATTTATTAAAATTTGTGCTGTACATGACTAATCAAGCCCATTTACTCCGTTTTCCCTAAATAAAATATACATTTCTTTCAGAAGTAGTCCGGAGTAAATCACAGCTGCCTGAATAATCTGATAATTTGGTTATTTCTGACCCACATTCAAAAAATTCAGTAAAATGGAAACAGTCTTTAAGAGTTTATTTATAGATTAGATTAGTATTAGGTTGATCTGGTTTTCTACATGAAGTACAATGAAATTTATTTTCGAGGGGAAATGAATGAAGGAAACATTAGGGATGAAAGCCTAGTTAAAGTTTGACACATATACATTCTCTGTGGAAAATAACCATTATAACAGTTGCAGCATTTTATACTCCATGCAGCGTTTCTCTGCCGTACCAAATATTTTTGTAGACTCCATGGGGCCTCACTACATGAAGAAATAGAAAACACAATTGTTTTCAAAAACTAAGCGCCTCTTTGTGTCATCCAAGAATGACTTTAATTGAGTGGTTCAAAATCTTTTGATTCTTGTAACAATTATTATCTACTGTTTTTTTTAACAGTTGATCTGTGCAGAAAATATGGGCCTCATGGAAAAATTACTTAAGTTGGCCGTGCAGCACCGTGTGGCCTAAACAGACACGTCAAGAATAAACCAACCTTAAGAATGATCTTAGGCCTGCTGTGTCTGCAGAGCAATGGTTACCCCGATCTACAGGCTCAGCATGACATTCTAACAGGTCAGGCAAGGAGAGCATTGATCACAAAAAATGGTGTTACATTTATTAAAAAGTTAGAAATGACCGACCTCTGAGTTGGACATTTTATATGGAACACCCCTGAAAACTAGACAGTCCTAAAGTTTTCTTATTTTGACTGATTTTAGCAGTTTGTTCCTTTTAAAGGGATATTTAGCCAATTATAAGTGCACAATGTTTCACTGTTTATATGACTAGATGCTTCAGTGTTGTTTATACACACAAAATACCACATGAATAGTGTTAATGTCAATGTTATTTATGTAATAGTGGCCCTATACAGCAATAAAGCGTACAACGATCCAAAAGTGGATAAATGAGAAACTAATAACTCAAGCTTCCTAGTTACAATTTCCAAGATTAATAAGTTACAGACATCCAGACCTCATGAGGGAAAATATATCAACAAGGCAACGAATATTCACCCTATAAATCTAGCTTTTAAAGAAGACTGGTAACAAAAAGTACTTCAGGGACCCAGCAAACATGTGGAAGAAGGTCCTCTGGTAGGATTAGACCAAAGCAGAACCTTTTGCCTCCAGGTAAAAAGAAATTCTAATACATAAAAGTATTCACGTCCCCCAGAAAACACCATCCCTTTCATCAAACATGGTGATGATAGCAATGTGTTGTTGAGATTTCTTTCCTCTGTTGGTCTAAGTTTATGAAAGTCTGTTTGACAGTAAATAAAGGCAAAGGCTATAAATAAAAGGTTAAGAAGCAGCAAAAGACTGAGCTTAAGGTTCACCTTCCTACAGAACAATGTTAAACACAAAGTCAGATGAAGAGGTTTGGATCAAACTATAATTACATGTTGGAGGGGCCCAGTCAAAGTCCACATACAAATCCAGCTTCGTGCTTTCCCATGATCTACATCCAGTTTAGGTCCACAGAAGCGTATTAGTTTTAAATGTGCAGACCTGGTAAAGACATGCTGTCAGGTTTTGTGGGGTTTTTTTGGACCAATGTGCAGACATTAGCTTGTGAGCAACATAATTTGCAAGAGCTGTGATACTGAAGAAAAGGCAAGCACCAAGAGCCAGGCCTGAGGACAGCAGGAAATGGAGCACAGACAGAGCAATCGCCAGACTGACAGAGGAACAGAGACAGTGGGAGATAAAGAGAGCTAAAGGAGCATAATGCAATGAGCAAAGACAACCAGTGATCCTAAATACTGAAGAAAAATGGAGGAAAGTAACTCGCTGAAGCGAGTTAGTCAGGAAACAATAAGGAACAACAGGAGCAAAGTGAAGGCAAGGAGCTGAGGAAGGAAGGCTATTTAACCTTATTTTCCCTCTGTTAAGGGATGGCTTTTCCAAGTTAACGAAAATGGCTTCTTTGATTCCCCTCTCAAACCATCTGTGTTCTTTAGCTAGAATATGGACGTTGTTGTCCTCAAAAGAGTG